>VZTT01072426.1:0-12646 GCA_013400855.1 Buphagus erythrorhynchus
AAAAAAATGCAGATTTGCAATGAGAGCGCAATCACCAAGGACAACCAGCAAAGGTTTGCTGTGCCGCTGGCTTCACATGCCAGCACATGGGACACCTGACAAAGCCAAATGGGGTGAGCTTCAGAAATTTTCTAAAGAGGCAAAGAAAAGTTTCACAATGCTCCATCAATTAATTCCCTCACGACGGGGGAGCAAAGAAGACTGAAGTGATTAACAAAGTCAGGGCGTCAGAAAGGCACATATATAAAAGAACGTTATTAATTATATGATAAACGTGAGCGGGCTGGGAAAGAAGGGGGAATTGAGGAAAAATAAGCAACAGGAAAGGGAGTATGTGGCTGCAGCAAGGAGAAAAAAAATGGTTATCCACAGAAAACGCGTTAAGCGCCTGGAAACCTCCAAAATCTCAACCAAGCCTCAGCCAATGCAACTTCCTTGCGGGCAGCTCGCGGCAGCGAGGAGCGGTGGGACGGTGCCCTTCCCGGGCGGGGACGGCACCGATCTCCGCTCAGGAAAGCGGCTGTTCCGGTCCCGTCGGAAGGAGCCCGACGGCGGCTCCATTTCCGAGCGGGAGCCGAGGCCCCGGCGGGCGCCTCAGGGCCGGGTCTCCCGGGAGGGGTCCCCGCCGCCGCCGCCACCCGCGGGCGACCCGGCCTTGAGGCACCCCGCTCGCCCGCACGGGAAGGGACGGGAAAGGCGGCGGCGGTCAAAGACAAAGCGGATGCCTCAAATTCCTCCCCGCCCCGCCGGTCTGCGGCACCCCCCGCCCTCCGCCCCTTCATCGCCCACCTCTGCCTACCTGGGCAGCAGGAGCGCCAGGCTTCCCTCCCTCCCAGCCCGGGCTTGGGCAGCCGCAGCCCGCGAGGGGCTCCGGAGCTCGGGCGGCGGGTGCGGGCGCTGACAATGAGGGGAGGGACGCGGTACCGGGCGGTGCTTGACGTCAGCGGGAGCGGGGCGGAGGCTGGCGGCCCGGCCCGGCCGCCGTGCAGCTCCGCGGCGTCCGCCCCCGGCCCTGAGGAGGGCGGGGAGGGCCCGGCCGCCATTTTGGGGGGGGTCGGAGGGCGCTTGGGGCAGGGAGGGGAAACTTTCCGAAAGGCCCCAGGGAGGAGCCGGGCGGGGCTGGGAGCCGCGGTGCGGCGCGGCCGGGGCTGGGTTTGCGGTGGGTTCGTGCTCCAGAGCCTGCCGGACAGCCTCTTCTCCGGCCCTGGTCCGGGGCTGCCACTGCCTCGGGGCTTTGGTGTCGAGGCAGGCAGTGCCGGTGCCGGCTCTTTAAAAGCAGGACAGAGCCCCTCGCCAGGTGGCACAACGGGGTTTTTTTCCTCCTCTCCCATCTCACTCCCCCTATTTAGTGCCATCTCTTGGAGAGTTTGGGACTTGGTGGTCAATCCAGCTGAGGCTGATTGCACCTCTGGCATCTGCAGCCCGGGATGCCGAGGTGGGATCAGAGACAGGAGACCTCCCCCAGCACTAAGCGGGAGATGTTGCTCCCGGTGTATCTAAGCGGAGCCCCGGGCCCGCTGCCCGGGCGGGTGACACGGGGAAGGACACCGGGACAGAGCCCGATGCTCTGTCTGTCACCGCCCTGCCCTTGCCCAGCTCAGTCCACTGCAGACGTGGTCAGAGGCCGGTGAGCAATTCCAGCCTCCTGGCCGGGCAGCGAGACGTGGCAGGCTTGGAACCTCTTGGCCATTGTGGGGACATCTGGGGGAAAACGTGGAGCTGCCTCCTCACCTTAACATCTATCATTCCGTTTGTCCCTTTCTGTACTTTTGTCTGCGGCTTCCATTGACTGCACTAAGTCCCCATCAATAAAAATATTAAAGAAAAAAAAACTGCTTTCTCTTAAAGCAGACAGAGCTTCCTTAGTTTTCCTCTACATCATTTCCTTTCCCTGGACAGACATTTTTAAGTCTCTAACCTCACACCACTAACCCTTATTCTCCGAAATACCAGCCTGGGCAGTGGCAGCCCTTGTTGCCACAGGCACAGAGCAGGCAGGTTGTCTCTCACTTGGATCCAGAGATGCGACATTTATCATTCCCTGGGTTTCCATTCACTCTCTTCCTCACACTGCAGACCCCACCCAGCAGCTGGTTCAGTTGCCACCTTGGTGAGGGGCTTCTTTCTCCTCCTTTATCAGCTCAGTTTGTTTCCCCTCACCTGCCTCCATCATTGAGTGGTCAGGACTTCACCTCACACCTTATGCTTTCCCTCCAGCAGCAGCTCACTGTGCCAATGCTGCTGGGATCTGGTGGCACAGGAGGCTGAGGAGTGTCTCACAGTCCTTAGTGAGCTTTTACTCTTGTTTGCATTTACTGCATGATGAGGGCTCACCAAAGCCTGAGGCATGGTTGAAATGCTTATCTCTTGGATTGGAAGGATGGATGCTGGGTTTCCAAAACCCAAAGCAGGGTGCCAGCACCACTGGTAGAAAACTTTTTCCCCAGATGTCCCCACAATGGTTGGTAGAAAGGCTGTATAGTTCCAAGGGAGCAGGATGTAAGTGATGTGGGCAGGTGTGACCAGAGATGATGGGCAAGGGGAGATGACAAACACAATAAAATCATGAATGATATGCGGAAGCAGCAGAAGCTGTCAGTGTGTCTGACAACAGAGGATCCGTATGGGTGTAGTAGCTTTAAACAAATACAAATAACTCGTGCATCTTATGCACAGCTTGATAACGTGAGAAGTGGATGGCTCTAGGATGCCATGAACACCAGAGGTGTGAGATTCAAAAGGGATTAGCCAAACTCACAGAGAGCAGATTTCTCAGTGGTTATTAAAACTGTCTATCTGAGTCATCTTCCAGTTCAAGAAGTCCCTGAACTGACTCTTCAGGTATTGCTGTTCTGTACTCCCTCTGTATGGTGAATGTAAGTTGGTGTCTGAGTTGATCTTGTTGCTGCTGATGCATGCAGTTGCATGTCCCTCCTGAAATTACTTGTGTGTATGTGCTGCTTCTTCTGCACCAGTTGTGGGATTTGTTCAGTTTATCAAACTGGCAGCCAACTAACTCAGAGTGAATACTTCTCTGCCTCCAGCAAGTTGAATTAGCCCACTGTTTTCTAAGCCAGTGGTTCTTGCTTCTCTCTCCAAACTAGAAGTAGAGATTCTCCTGTTACTACCTGATTCCCAGTGTTTGGGTTTTAAGTATTTAGAAGATCAGAGTCATGATAAGATCCTGATACTTGTTGAATTAACTTCTGACAGCTCCTGACAGAGCTGGAGCCTTGGTTGTGCTAGATGCCACACAGAGTTTCAGAGCAGTACTAAACACTGCAAGCAGAGAAAAAGAACCAGAATTATGCTTGTGTGAACAGAAGTGCTCCATGGCTTTCTAGTCTCACATCATTATCAGCAGTTTATAGGGCAATGTAAGTTTTGCTGGGTTTGGGGTTTTGTGTGTATAACTGTTTCTTGTTCCTAGACTCAGCAAGGTGCCACCACAAGCCCCCAGAGAAGTCTGCAACCATGTCAAGGTATGGTAACAAAGACACTGACGCCTGCAGCACATAAGAAATGGGTTGATGTAAGTTTGTACTGCTACTATCTTGCTCTCAGTCAGGAAGCATAAACACCATCTCCTCAAACCGAGTCTTCATCATATCACCAGCTTCATAAGGAGCCAGAACCTGACACACCTGGAGAACACCAGGATGGGGAGTGGCAATTGCTGGGAACAATAAACAGGATTTACCCACACTATGAGTAGGGTTTGTCTGAATACATCAGACATCTCCACTACTGATTCTTTTACACAAGTCTCATTTCAATCTTGCAACCTAGGTAATATAAATAATGTCAATGAATTCAGTTGGTTTGAGGGGATGTTTCACCTCTTCCTGGAGCAGACTTCTTAAAAACGTCAGCTGAATTAGGTCTACACGTGGGGCCAGAAAGGCTGCATTTAAGCCAAGGGTGCTTGCCAAAATAATTTCAATATTAGCATCTTTGAAATTGTGATTGAAACAGTGATTGAAAAGTGTTCCTGGTGATTGAAAAAAGCCGAATGTCATCATACCTGTCATCAAGAATGGCAAGAAGGAGGATTCAGGCAATACTCAGCTGGTTGGTCAGTCTCATCTCAGCCACTGGGAAGACTGGACAGCACATCCTCCTGGAAGCTATTTCCAAGCATGTTAAGGACTAAGAAGTGACTGGGAAGAGCCAGCAAAGATTTACTTGACCAACCTGATTACTTTCTACAGAGAGACAGCAGCCTGTGTTGCCCACAGGAAGGTGCTTGGTGTTGTACTGATTGATTGTAGCATTGGCTACAATCAAGCTAGCAAGGCTTTTGACATGATCCCCACAGAATGCTTGTAGGCAAGTTGGTGAGATTTGGACTGGATCTTGGACTTGAGTGTGAAGGGAATGAAGAAGTGGCTTGGTGGTTGAGCTGAAAGGCTCATATCAACCATATGAAGTCCAATGGGCAACTAGTTCCTAGGGACATCCATCAGGGATGCATGCTGATAAGTCAATAGTCTTTAATGTCTTTAATAATGACCTGGACAATGAGTTGTCTTGCACACTCAGCAAGTTTGCAAACCAAACACCAAACTGGGGAGAGAAATTGCAATATGTTGTAGGTCAGAGCTGGGGAAGAGGATTTCCTCCTCAGCAAGAGATCTAGAAACACCACTGCTCTGGAGATGTAACTTGCCACCAGTAGCTGGAGGTACTGTATATGTGGAAAAGATGACATAGAGGAAATCTGGCAGAAAGAGCTCTTAACTTCTCATTTCCTTCTTTGTCACCAGTGATGATGAAATCTAAATGCAAAATCTGTTACTGACCAGAAGTGTATGGAATATGTGACTAGTCATTGGTGTTTTCAAGTGAATCATCTTGGTTGTATTGAAAAAGAATTCAGAAAAGGCAGATGAATTTTGCTGGAGCCATTGGGAATTCTTCACCTGTGAATGACAAGAGGTACTGAGCACCTGCAGTGAAATTGTCATAAAACAAATTGCATGGCTATAACTACATCTGTCTCTCTTGACATTCATTCAAGGACTTACAAAGTTTACTGCAGAGGGAGTTGTGAACTCAAAAAAGAAAAGCAGGGTACTGAGTTGTTTCCATATTAGTTAAGACTTTGAAATTGTCTATCAATCATTAACTGTTATGGAATAGACAGGAAAATACAAACCATTGTATCTTCATAGTACCAAAATCCCTTTTGTGTTAGAATATCAGAGTGGTATCATAATTGTAAATGAAAGCATTCTGACACTGTGTTATAAAGTGTGTTCTGCAAAAATATTTCCTTCATGTCATAGACTGATTACATATATAAAACAGGCAGAGGACTTTTGGGCATGTTTGTTTGTGAGGATGTGATCAGTTCATCAATAGGGCTTCATATACCTATGTAGTCTTAGATATGCAGCATTTGTTCCTTTGTACTCCCTTGACAAGGAGCTGTTCTCGGATTGGTGAGCACGGTAGGATTTCTTCAACCCACAGGTTTTCAATGACCATCTTTCTTTCACATAGCAAGGTTCAGGTTTGTCCTGGGAGGAGTGATCATGTTCCACTTTCATTGTCCTGCCAGTCTTCAGTCATGGTGACTCCTCATTGCTGAAACTCATCCTCTTCCCTGGTTGTAGGAATAACCTGCACTGGAATTTAATTGCAGGGTGCTGCAGTGAACAGGCATGCTTTGACATATATTTAGCTATTTATTATGTTTCAATAAATTTTACATTATCATTGAAAGGACTATCTTCTTGGACATATCAATATCAATACTTCTATACAAACATAACATGTTTTAACTTACCTTTGTGCTCACTATTGCAAGAGCTTCACTGGAGATGCACTGAGATATCACTCAGCCCTCATCTATCTTCTGTGAAATACATTTGTGTGCTCTGGACTGCAATTCACAGAGCATTGTAAAACATGGTAAATATGGACATTGATCTCTGTGATATGAGAGCCTCTTCCTTTCAACTCAGAGGCTGTGGGTGTTATTTATCTTTAACTTATGATCACCCTAGCAAGTGTTTTCATCTGCCAGTTCCATATCACTATTTTTTCCAATATAAATTACTGAGGCACACTATCAAATATTTACTAACAATAAGAATGTTATAATATTAGACCAAGTGCCTTTTAAAATTAACTTATAATCTAATCAAAGAAAGGGCTTACTTTGTTTACTTTTGAATTAAAAAGGATCAAAGAAGCATGGTGGATCATCTTCCTATGCTGTATTTTGCCATTCTGTTCTTCATTCGAAATCAGTACTAGGAAATACAGGAAAAGGACAAAAGCATAGTTGATACAGTCAGGGAATGGACTAGCCAGCCTCTCAAAGGCCCTTTCAGGACTATGCTCTGTAATTTTTTGTTTCACATTGAGCAGGTGAATCACCCAAGGACCTTGGAAGTCATCACAAACTGGCCCAAGGTGTACATTTCAGACCATCATCAGGAGGATGAAAAATTGACTGCTGTTATAACAGCAAATTGAACAGTACCAGGGACTGGCCTCTGGTGTGGGAGTTCAGTTGTCTGCACTAGTTAATGTCCAGTTAGTATCTACATTAATATCTACACTGGTTAATGGTTCAGCTGTGGCCTGTCTCAGCTCACATGTCCCCAGGCAATGCACCAGCACAGCTCAGGAGTGGGCACAGGCAAGAACCTGCACTGGTGGTGGCCACTCTGGACATACTTTGGAAGCAGACTGAGTGGACATGGCCATGTAGTGGCACCAGCAAAATGTCTTAAGCTTGACAGAGCTTAAGATGCACTTTTGGGAGGGTAGAGGAGCCATGTCCCAAAGAGAGCAGCTTCAAATGCCTTCAGTGAGAGAGAGGACTGCTGTTCTCTGGACACAACTGCTCTGTTCCACTCTGCAGCATGTGGGTGCTCCTGGGATGGTCCATCCTCAGCACAGGCACCAGCAATAGGGAGAAGCTGCAAAGCTGTGCTACAAAGGCAAAGGAGAGGCTGAAACCTGTGGTGGACATGTGCACTGTGGTGGAGTGTTTTGGGATGGCCACAGCAGTGGATGGTGGAGATGAACTGGGGCAGGCTGAGAGATGGAAGGGCAGTCAGAAGGATGATGGGGTCATTTTCAAAGCAATGTGTGGCTCTCATATTCAGTATAGACATGACATTTCTAATGTAAAATGCTCAGAGACTAAAATGTTACATGAAATTTGGGCTGCACTACTTGGTGTGCTGTCTTGTCTGAGACTTCATCCAAGACCTCCATGTGCCACCTTCCCACCTGCCAAATCAGGGAAATAATCCCAGAGGCAGAGGAGTGTGTGTTAGAAGACACCTGCTCTGCAACCCCAGCAGAGGGTCCTGACAGTGATTTCTGACCACAGTTTATTTGACCACTACTTAAACCAGTACAGAGACAGGGTGCTACATCCACCCCAAAAACCTTAATTACTAAGAAAGTTTTCCTTGGTGTGGAAAGGAAACTTTATTCTCCCCTCTCTAACTTCCCATATCTTGTCACCAAGGAGTGAACCTTCTGCCTATTTTATGAGGTCCTAGTCATTCCACACTGGCACTAACCATATTCTTCTGTTTCAGTTTATGTATGCAAAAAAATTAAATGACAGAAATGTAAGATCAATAATTTTCATGCTATTTATTTTGTAGCATTTCTGCACTGGTTGTTCTATTCATGATAAAATGTGTAATAATTAATTCAAACACATTGTCTCCTTTCTACACTTCACCAAAAGCATAGCTTCAAATGCAGCATTTGTGAAATATCCACATAACAATCTGTGCTATGCTGCTCTGCCCTGCTGCTGAATATAGTCAGGCTGTGTCATACATCTGAAAAAATTACAGATTTTATCAGCTTCACATGGGTAAGATACATGCCATAGGAAATACAAGTATTAGATCCTGGTCTCCAGAAACTTCCTCAGCCGACACAAATGGTTAATAATATACAGCAGAAACACTAAAATCTTGTACATACACACACAAGGTCATCCCATCAGGTTAGAAAGTGTGGTAGAATTGGACAATGTGTCACCTCATCACACAAGACGAGCTCCCTGGTTCACACACCTTGCCTCGTTGCAAAGCTTATTTCACATGTCATTGATCTTATCTACAGCCATGATCACTGCAGAGACCGTGGACAAGTTCTCTTATGCCATGTACAGTCCCAGACAGGAAGTATCAAATTGGCAAGAAAATCCCAGCTACATGCACAGAACAGGGTAGCAGCAGAGATGACAATTACCACTCTGTTCCTCGGGAATAAAAGCATGGAAAATTTCAGGTAGGCTGTGAGAATGCACAAGGGTCAGTTACACAAGGGGAGAGTCTCAAGAGGAACACTTTTGGAAAAGTATTAGTTTTTGGAAAGCCTGTTTAAATTCTTCATTAAAAGCTGTATAAATGACTGGATTGATTAATGAGTTTAGGTAACCCAGCCAGGTAAAAAAGTCCAGTAGGATGGGATGAAACCAACAGGCATCTTGACAGATTGGTAGGACTAGGGATATGACAAAAAAAGGTAGCCAGCAGAAAATGAAAGCTCCCAGAATAATGCCTAAAGTTTTGGTAGCTTTCCTTTCTCTCGCAGCAGAAATTCTTTTCCTTTCCAGCACACTATCTGCAAGTTTTATTTTCACATGACCGATAAATATTGGGGATCCACCTGAGTGGGAATGCCCTTCATGGAGGCTGGCATTAATGGAGCAGAGGGAAGACCCTGCAGAACCAGCAATCAGGTGTGCAGTGGTAAAACGTTTCCCATACAACGAGGGTGGCTTCAGAATCCTGGATCGAGCTGCTACATAAATTCTCCCATACAATATCAGGAGCAGCACAGTTGGGATGTAGAAAGCTCCACAGGTAGAATAAATTGTGTAGGAGATTTGATCCGTGTTTACAGCGCACTTGGCAATTTCTTCAGGAGCTTTCACTTGCCTCCAGAAAAACGGTGGCACCGAGATGCTGACAGATATCATCCAGACCACGGCAACCATGAGGGCTGCTCGGCCAGCAGTGCGGCGCTTGGTGTACTCCAGAGCATCGGTGATAGCCCAGTACCTGTCCAGGGCAATGACACACAGGTGCAGGATGGAGGCTGTGCAGCACGTGATGTCTGATGACAGCCAGATGTCACACAGCAGCTGGCCAAAGGCCCAGGTGTGGGTGACAGTGTAGACAATGCTGACAGGCATCACCAGCACAGACACCAAAAGGTCAGTCACTGCCAAGGAGCCAATGAGGTAATTTGCAGGTGTGTGGAGCTTTCTAGTCAGAAGAATTGTAATAACAACAAAAACATTTGCAAGGAGTGTTGCCAAAGTTATGACAGACAGAAGGATTGACAGTGAAATCTTCAGCCCTAAGAGTGTCCTTTCATCCCAAGGCAGCGGTGTTTCAGTGACATTTAATGATTTATTTGCTGAGCTCTGGAGAGAGAACTGTGCTGAATGGTTGTACTGAGTCATCCTCTGCTCTGCTTTCACCTCCCAGTGAAATATTTCTGGGATGATGAAGAAAGATGCTCACTTTTTTTGATAAAATAGAATTTTTCATACTTTGTCCAACACTGAAGAATTATTAACTTGTTGAAAACGTCAGCTGGCGCAGAAGATGAGGTACTCTCCTATGCAATATTTTCCATCATATCACAACAATTACACCATTGTTGAAGCAAAATATCATCCAGACATGAGTCTGGTGTACAACAATGAAAACAGTACTATAAATAATTGGACTTTAGGTGGTTTTCATCTTGAAGAAAATGAAATAATTATTTATTATCATTTTTTCACACCTCCTTTCTGACATAATCTTCTGCAAAGTTACATAAATCAATACTGAGGAGTAAGAGATGGAAAAAAACATCTGGGCATGCAGTTGATGCCCCTTTGCTAGACTCGAGAGTATTCTCCTTTTCTCTCTAATAGCTGACTGTCATGGTTTTGGTATTTACAAGGGACACTTTATTAGTAGAGTACCTAACATATAAAACATATAAAACAATGCTTCTGGATTCCTTCTGTAAACATAATTTTTGCAAATCTTCTTCAAGTGCAGATCTCCATTTTCATTTGTTTCTTCAGTCTATTCATGTTTTCCCTTCAACAGTTAGTCTTCAAATGCTGAAGTCAGGTGTTGGGTACCAGAGCCCAATGCATTGGTGCACATTACTGCACAGTATACAATCTACAGGCTTTCCATTCTTTTCCTTGTAGTCACCAGGACTGGATCTCCTGAAGTCTTCACAAACCTGAAGGAAACATCCTAAGAGAGATTTCCATCAGGACTTTCACTCACTTCCACCATGAGTACCAGAATGTCACTCATATTATGTCAGCTCAACCCTCCTTGAAAGAGATCCTGGATGTGGCTCTGAAGTGTGCTGTGAGGGCTACAAGGAGAGCACCAAACTTCTCCAAGGAGATAATCACCAGATAATCACCTTCTCCCAGCCATCCAGGAGAAGTGCCTCTCTCAGTCATCACTGGTACCAATTCATTAATCCAACACAGAACAGGGAGTCACACGGCTGGGAATCTGTGGAGCAAGAGGAGTATATATTCTACATGAAACATTGGCACTTTGAAGTCAAAGAGACTCCCTTAAGCTCATAAATTCTGATATAAGAAGCAACACTCTTCAGTTTGCTGTGTTTGACTTTTTTATATGCAACCACCTTCTGTGAGTCAAATATTTTCAGACTTTTCTAATAAGGAGACATAGAAAAATCTCATATTTCACATTAGACTATTACTTCCTTGATGTTTTTTTTTCTCTAGGAAGGGAAAATTCTTCATGGCCATTTTGTGATAGTGACCAAAGGTTCAATTAATAAGAATTTTTGAACATAAAAGTGTTCAAAGGTGACCAAAGTCCATCAAATCCAGTCACCAGTCTCTGGCAATGGTCCATAAATTCAGCTCAACCCTTTTGCCATTTTCTGATGCTTTCCCAAAACTGATACAGTTTTTGGAGACAGAGACCAGAAACACAGTTGTGGATGTGGATACACCATAGATTTATACTTCAGCATAATGGTAGTTTTTTTTCCCTCAGTTTATTTCCTAATGATTTCTGAGAAGTACTTTGCTTTTTGAATCATTGCATAGCACCGATCTGAGATTTCCACAGAGGAGTCCCAATTAATGGAATTCCAAATTCCTCGAGTGGTGATATTAGCTTTTTTTCCCTGTCTGTCAGTTTTTGCATCTGCAAGCATTGTATTCCTTCCACTTTTTAACTAAGGCTCTTTACAACTTGCACAGTCAGTCCTTGTCTTTAATACCCTGAAGAGCTTTGTTTCATCATCAGATGTCATCACCACATTACTCAGGGACTTTCCACATCACTCTTGAGAGTCTAAGTAATTTTATCAGTTCACTCCATATACTTATCAGCTTTTCTTAATTAATTAACATATTGGTGAAGCATATTTTCCTTTACTAAAGTCGGAACTTCACTGCTGGTTACCCAAATCACTGGATTTACTGTGTGTAAAACAATATACTGTTTCTTGTCATTTCTGCCAGCTGGCTGTAGGTACAGATTTCAGGGTATGGCTCAGCAGTTTCCTGGACCTCTTTGGGAAGCAGCACCACAGTGTTTGTCTTGCAGCTGGCAGGTGCAAAGGGAGTTGAAGTAGAGACTGACCCCTCCTGATGCCACCATCACACTTCGAGTTTCATTAAAATCTAGGTGAGCACCATCTGATAGTAAAATTTTGTTGTTGTTGTTCCCTTTGGCCAGAAATAAAGGTTCCACTTGTAAATATTCCCCAATTTATCTTTAGTGAATAGAGATGCTGAAGTTAATCTTGTTCCTCTAAGGAATTGCCTCTACTTTTTTTTTAACATATCTTTAACTCTCAGACACAGTAATGGCTCACTTCAGAACTCTCACTTTTAGGGACTAAGAAATATCTTACCTGAAATAATGGGCTGATTGCACATCCCACACAGGAGAAAATCTAAACTAAAACCACCAGACAGACTTATTAGCATTATTAAAGACTGTTAAATGGCTGTATTGCCTAAAAACCAAAGCCAAATCCAACCTTGATGTCAGTTGTCACTGAAAAAAGAGATATCAAGCCTTTCCCATATACTGTATCAGCTTTTTCTCTCTATTACAACATTCTAGCAATATGAACTAAAGTGACTGCACCTCACCTACTTGTACATGAACAAGCCTATTAGTAGTCCTATTGCTTCCACCTGCTTGCAGTCACTGTGGGGAAAAAACAAACTGATGTGAAACATGGTGTTTGCAGTCCAATGAACTAGTCTAGAGTTCAAATTAATTCTAAACCTTCAACATACTGGTAAATAAGAAACTTAACACTAGGAGAAAGTCATACTGAAACCACACATATACTTAGTTACTGAATTAATTTTTATAAATAAATTATGTTTTCCTCTAATGTGATCGCCAAAGGAAAAGAACCAATGTTCTATAAGAATGCTACAGCTCAGTACATTATTATTTATTGTGTACTAAGGAAGAGTTACCATCTAGACAAAATGAACATATTCCAAATAATTTAGCATTTCAATGAAGTTACCTTTTACTCAACAAAATAATGATGAACACAGGTAAACTATTTTCCTTTTAGAAAGAAGAAGAAATTATGTTTGTGTAAATTACAGATACTG
>VZTT01072429.1:0-30370 GCA_013400855.1 Buphagus erythrorhynchus
CGGCACTCCACCACCGCTCGCTGCCGTGACATGAAAGCACACCAAAAAATCACACATTTGCTTAGCTCATGTTAAAGTTAAGGGCTCATCCACACTGTGACATTAGAAAAGAAGGGCAGCTGCAACCCTTAGATGTAACACAGGCTTACTTTATTTCCCTCCAAAGTAATACTGATTTCTAATGGATATACTCTGCTTCAGACATAGTTATGAGACAAATTAGAGCCACTATCCTCCCACATTGTCACTATCTCCCCAACTTCTTTGCTTTACTGAATCCAAGGGCCAAAGTACTACTGCCCCAACCAAGACTTTTGTTATTAAGCTTAACTTCTGTTGGCAAGTGGCCTTCACACAAGCCATATAATGATAAGCTTTATTAGGTTCAACAGGTCCAGCAAATAAAGCAGGAAGTGGACAATTCCACACATTACTCACTGCCATCACTAGACAGGATCTCTGGGTCTTTTTTGATGTCGAACCTAATACATTAAGTCCACATCTCATCACCAATGTATTCACCCCCATATAGTTGGATTATCCCATAAGGCACTCTCCTAAGTCAGTCAGAATTTCTTTTGCCCATATTCACTACATACAATCCTCAAAAAAAACCCCAACTCTTCAGGATGATAATGTGGATAAGATTGCATGGGCATGATGGAACCTAAAAGACAGGAAATATTCAACAATACACTTGACTGTGCCCTGGATAACCCAATCTACAACCCTCTTGCAACAGAAACCCATGATGTATAAAGACAGTTTTGACCTGAACCTCTCCATAACTTGGTATTTCCACATACAGCTTCTTCTTTTCCGTCATACTTTCACGGTTCACATATCCTGTCATGCTTTCAAATCATCCTCTATTTTAAAATGGATAAAATGGCAACAGTAGAATTAGATATATTCACTTCTTTAACAACCATCTTCTTTGTGATTACAACTCCTCACACCTACCTAAATGTAAAAATCTCTCATTTCTGAAGGCCTGTTTGTTAACAATACAAAATAATCTAAGCAAAAGCATTTATTTTTCCTTATGCTTTCACTCCACAGTTTGCATATAGAAAAGTTTTAAAGAATTAAATGTTTATAGAGTCCAGCTCATTGACTGACACATACATTCCTGGAAAGAAGTAAAATTCTTGCTGCAGCCTTGTATACTCAACAATTCTTTGAACAAAGTTCTTAATATTCAGAGCAGAACCTTCCAGTACTTTGTGAACAGTGCTCTTGTACAATTATCCTAAATTAAAGCACACCAATAAAGTGTAAATTGAGTATTACAATGGACAAAATAAAGCATTTACTAAAAAGATGTCAAATGACTCACACTAAGGACAGTACACAGATTTCAAAAAAAGGGAAGATAATGATTAGCTTGCATCATTGTTGCTCGATTACTTCCATAAGATGCTTTTTTTTTTAGCTGAAACAAATCCATGCAAATTCATAAATGCATTCCTGCTATATTTTTCATTTGTTTGGTCAATAAAACAAGTGTTGCCTTACCATATCTTCTTCTCCTGAAGTAAAACCCTTAGTGATTCATACTTAACACTGCCTTGGAGACTGCTTGATTAATTAATGTTTTCAATAAATCAAGTAAGGCATGTATTCCCTATATTCCCATATTAGGGAGGATAACTTGCAGTTTCTAAGCAATGAAATCTGTATGGAGCAGAGGTGCTCAGTAGTGTATCTGGAGTACATCCATAATTTTACAAAACATATAGATTTAAGTGTTGTAAATATACAAAATAAAAGCTGCTGTTTAGTTTATGCTGACACCAGATTCTGCAGTTATACTTTTTAAGCAGCCATAATATAGCCATTACCAGGTCAAACAGGTAAAGTTAATTGGCAAGAACTCTGCATTAATACAATTCAGCAATAGAAACTATGTAACTTACCGAGTTATGTGACTGGGGAAAAGCATATTTTGTGAGGACTTCAAATATATCTCTTCTACTGTGCCCTTCTTGTTTTAATGCAAACCGTAAATTCCTCATATCCTAAAACAAAGCCATTATATTAGGTGAACCAAAGTTGTAAGATGCTTCTCTCTGTACAAGTGCTATATTAAACACTAAACATGATTTAGAACCTCCTTGTAACACACCTCAAACCCTTGTGAATGTTCAGTTTTATTTCTTATCCCATAAAATAGAAGAGAGTGTACGAATTGTACAAACAAAGCCGTACCATACTCTGTGTGCTGCAAACAGCACTTTGGCATGAAGCCATCAGAAATGGCTCTATTTGATTCACTAAAAAAAGTCTCACGAGCTATTGAAAGTTTGCAGGATGGGAATTACTCTGTTTTCAAAAGAAAGGTTTGCCAATAGTTTGTATAGAATATATTATTCCTATGTTCTCATCACTGGTGTCAAAAAAAGTAATCTGTACATTAACTGCTAAGAATCAAATGTGCACACACTCAATAACGAATCTAGTAAAGGACCCTTAATTATCCACTGGAAACTCCCCTATGACCATAGTTTTCCACGGTGACAATTTTTTGTAAGACTATAGATATTTTTTACATAAACATTTCATTGGCTTTATACTTTACAAAGACCCTGTTTGAGATGTTCTTCAAAGATACCAGGATTATTAAAAATATTCCTTTTAGAACAAATGAAATAACAAAGCGGTGCAGGAATAATGCCCTAAAATACAATTGATGTGCAAAACCTTGTCAATTAGGGATTTGGAAAGCAAGACCATCCCTCTCCTTGTGTGCAGGAAAGACAGTTAAACAGCCCTTTATACAAAAGGTATTGCCCTGTCCAGTTTCAAAAAGCTCTTTTGAAATTCATCCATAAGCATGTACATTTCCCTTCCTATAAATAGGTAATCAGTGAGAAAAAAAAGCCCTCTAGATTTAATTTTCTACTGAATTATTGGAAAATCTTACTTTACAAGTTATATCTAATCCATAAGAGTTCTCTCCTCTGCTTGAAGCTCCTCCCATTTTTTCAATCCTTGAAATTACACCCAATGGAACATTCAATATCACAACTGGATCCTGCAAGAAAAGTTTGAGTACGGAAAAGATTAATTTTAAAAGAAGACTCGAGCAAAATGTTCTTATGCATTTCAGAATAGAAAGCAGACATGCAACACATACAGGAAACAAAAGCATGTTTCTGCCTTTGAGTCTCCTTTGCCAGCATGTTAGGAAGTCTGTACAGTCACTCTACAGCCTTTAGCATCATCCAGTTTAACATGCTAAAAAAATATTTCATGCATTGTTCAGCATGCAGGGAAAACGGTAGCAACACCCTAAAAGATGCCTTCTGCTACACACTGACTGCCCCTGCTTGCTAATACTGCTTTATTGATATACAGCATAAAGCAGAACTAAATGAAAAAGACATTACTAGTACAATTAGCTACAGTCAGAAAGACCTCAGTTCAATAGTCCCAAATCCTTATTTAAAAAAAAAAAAAAAAAAGACATATTATGAAAGAGACCACAAGTACATTTTACTCTCCTCCATGTCACTGCTTGTCAAACACATTACCACTCCCTCCACCCACATAAGGTTCTACTGACCAAAGTATTTTTCTTTTTAACAGCAAGGACAATCAAAGACTAGGTTTACTGACAGCCATTTTTAAGAACTATTGCACATCATTAGTTGCTGCCCTTGATCTATCACAGATTAAGTGTAAAGGGAACAGCTACCAAAAAAAGCTCTGACAGACAAAAGATAAAGGTATCAGTTCAGTGTAAGTGATTAAACTGCAAATTTACCAGGCAAAAATCACACTTTTACAACACATTTATCTTTAAAGAACTTCTATTTTTATACAGATTTCTCAGTGGCACAAAGGCAATTACTATTTAGTCATTACAGAATTAAGATATGGTTATTACAAACATTAACAGACCATTTCAAGCAAAAAGTCTCCCACGCAGTTCCACAAGCATATGTGTGTCAAAACTAAAACAGATGAACTGGCCAAAAAAGAAATCAAAGGCAGTGGCGGAGAACGGAAGAAAGTTTAAAGCCAACTCATCCCATGAAGCAATTGTGGCATATTACTCACATTTTCCACACTTCTTAGGTACAGCCTGTAGTTTGTGATGTACACTCTTCCTTTAACAGGGCCATTAAATGGACACATATAAATAACATCCTTGTCTGTAAGAAATGTAGTATTTCTTAAAAGATTGTGAAAAGACAAAATGAGAGCTAAGGACAGTATTGCTTAAGTAGCAGTAAAAGAAAATGAGAGCTGTACTAAGACGTGAATGAATTTTGAAAGTAATACATCTGAGTTTTATCTACTTGAATTATTAAGAAAATGTGAAAGACTTGTATACTAAACTTGTCCAAATGAAGTGCACAGATTTCAGTAGCCTTCCTTTGTTATATTTGTGTTTTCTTTCTCAGCACTACACAGGAGAGGGCAGGACATAGAACAGGGAGTACTGTTATTACTATACCGTAGTCTATTCACCATCCCAGAACAAACACATTCTTTATACTATTACACCATTCTGTGAACAATTCTCTACTGAAGTAGTAGTTCAAGTTGTTGAGTGTTCAGGGAACTCACCATGCTGCAGAGAAATATTACATCTCAATTTGAGGCCATCAAACAGAGCAGGGCCATCAGTAGTGCTTCAGCAAGGACAGTAACAGAACAAATGCTAACACATACCACTCAAAAAGATTTCAGTGAAGCAATGCAAGCAGAATCACACAATTGTTGAGGCTAGAAAAGATATCTCAAGATCATTGAGTCCAACCATGACATTAAAGACTTCCATTTATTTCTTCCTATCCGCTCATTTCTTTAGCCCAATCTATTTATCTGCCTTCCACGAAAAGTGCCCTATTCCAGTGCAGTGCCCCAAAGCATAGACAATTTCTATAAGGACAACATCATACATCCATCTTAGTCCCACACCCTCTCCCTCACACCTTCTTCATTAAGAAGAAAACTACTTCCTCTGAATCACC
Organism: Buphagus erythrorhynchus; assembly: GCA_013400855.1. Lineage (NCBI taxonomy): Eukaryota > Metazoa > Chordata > Aves > Passeriformes > Sturnidae > Buphagus > Buphagus erythrorhynchus. The sequence goes on from VZTT01072429.1 coordinate 4,986, forward strand.
ACTTTGCTTTCAACCGAGCCAATCTTGTTTACAAATCCACCCAACAAATCTGGGCATAGGGGAGGAGAAGATGCACAAGACAGACTCCAACAAAGACTTCCATTTCAGGAAGAATCCCCATCAAGAAAAGAAAACTACACAGTACATTAGTCTCCCTCATGCTACAGCATTTCTATATGTAAAGGCCAAAAAGAGCAGAGAAGCCCTGTTCATGCTGTCTTGTGTCAAGGAAGTATAAAATGGTAATATAGGAGTTCACATTCAAGCTTAGATTCCACATGACTCTACAAGGTATCAATTCATAGTGAGTGGAACATAGAATTCTCTTGATTTCAGAAAGCTTGGAGGAGGTCTCATCCACGTAAGTAATATTCAACACGTGCTACTTAATCTGTAGATACAATTAGGACACAACTTGCAATTTCTTTCTATGGGAAGATCTACCAAATGTAGAAACCAAGATTTTAAACAATTAAAACTGTGATAAGTGACAAAAAGAACCTTTCACAATTTCTTTGAAAAATTCATGACATTTCACCATGACTTACCTTTGCCCCCAATCCAAACCAGTCCAAATTACAAAACAATTCAGTAAGATACAAGTGTCTGCCAGACTGCTGAACATCACTGCATCAGGCAGCTATCGAGCTTCATACCTGTAACCCTGGTCTCTCCTGGCAGACGAGGTATTTCTTCATTTTGTTCCCAGTTAGTTCCATCTTTCAGAGTCTAAAAAAGAGAAGCACAACAGCACATCACAGCTCATTTACAATTTCAAGCTCCAGAATAAAAATAAAAATCACCAAACTTAAAGGTAATTCCTGCATGGAAAAGAACAGGTCTTGCCAAAGTAGGAATTCACAGATTGAACCGAAACCACACACCACTATCTTAAAATGCAACTATGAAACATTTAAAGGTTGAACAGATCTGAAACATATGCAGGTTTTAATCTTTCTCCTAAAAGAATAGTCAGCTATTTGTATTAAATTGGAATTAAACCTCCATACTCTAAGTTCTCTGGAAGCTGTGTGCATTTAATTTTCCAAGTACATTGGGCTTGGAAGAACAAATCAACTGAAATTACTTAAGCAATGTACTCACAACTATCACACACAATCTAATAATTTCTGACTTTCCCAAATTCAGTAGTTTGTGTACTTTTTTGCACCCTGGTTACATTTTCAGCTGCAAAACATTAGAAAGCAGAGGGGCATGACATTTAGATTGCTTTAATGTATTTTTCACTCTAGATAAACACCTTAAAACTGAGCCAGACAAACGTAACAAGGTATAACTTAGCAATTGCAATACAGAATCTAAGGCAACAAAGTGCCAAAAATTTTCAAGAACGCCACAGAATATTTCAAGGTAGAAAGCAAGGATAAGAGTAAGTACGTTAGAACTGATTTTAAGGAGCCTCTCATTAGCTATGATAGAGAATACTTTGCCCACCCACTCGAAAAGATATTTAAATCATCTCAGTTAACTGCATTACAATTTTAGCAATAAAAATAAATATATACATTCAAGAAGCTATTTAAATACTTATTTTTCTAACCAAATATGCAAGACAATGCTCTCTGGGAACTCTGATGTAAAAGAACAAAAACATGAAAAAAGTTACACTTACCCGTTTACTTGAGGAGTTCTCCAAGGAGTTTGAATTATATTTAGGTGTTGATGATGAGGCCATGCTGGGTATCTGACAAGTAAACACAAATTGGAGACTTAAACTTCCTCCTGAGCCACAAGACTACTCCCAGGAGAGATTTTAGACTTCTGAGGTCTACAGGTAGACATCAAGAACTTAAAAGAATGTTTTGCAAGCTACTAGTAATTCAAAAAATTACACAATCCCTCATAATTGAAGGTTACTATTCAAAAGCATCCAAATCTAACAAGCAATTCATTACTAGCTTTGCAATTTGGTTTTATATATTATATGGAATATTCTGACTCAAGCTCTAGAATGGAACTCAGATGCTGGAATATGAGTGTTAGTTCAGTAAACAGACATTAGAGTGCTTGTTTTAAGTCACTGTATACATATATTATGAAATGCTTCCGACTTGGAGTACTATTGCACATCTCTTGAAGTCACAAACGTGTCAATATACTCATGTGGTCCAAGTTTAAAAAACATAACAAGAAAAAGCAGGACTTCCACTTCTCTGTTTAAAAACAATCCCCCATTTCCTAACTGAAGCTTCAGTTTGTACACCAAAAGAATGAGTGTCCAGCCTTCTGGTCTGAACAACCTTCATGTATTTAAAGGAAAAGGATTTTCTTTATTTTTTAAATGTCATTAATTAAAGATGGAATCTTCTGTGATAGAGGATTCATCATCTTATTTTTCCAACACTGCCCAAGGGATTTCCAGAACTAACACTGGGAAAACACTTCCCTTTCACTACTCACATACCCTTCATCTACCAATCTGACATCTCACAGCAGTCTTGAAGAGATTGTTTGTTTGTTTGTGGGGGGGGAGGGGGAAAGACAATTACAGACTACACAGTCTTTGTTTCTATTGCACAAATTTGTAGTCTTTAAAAAGCACTGTCTCTCCCCTCTCAACACTGGAAAGTTTGGCCAGATCTCTGCACCATGAAAAGCAGCCCATGCTCCTGTGTAACAGTGGGCTGACAGTGACACTGCAACAGTACTGTGGCAGCGACACATTAAACTGCAAGAGGAAAAACGCTCTGACATCACTTTAACAGTACACAAATGTGTCTGTTCAGGAATAAAGTGGAAAACCACACCCTAAAGCTCTACAGGGTTGTTACCCAAGTCCTTCACTCTCAATAAGAACACAGGAAACTTGACATTGTGTTTTAAACTGCAATATTCAGTGATATAGCTTATCAGTAAAAAAATCACATCCCTCCACAAGAAAAAAAAAATTAACAAGAAACACATATTCAGTTGGAAAATTGAAGGAAAAATAAAGCTTTTGAATGTCACAGAGCCTGTGTGACCCTGCTTATAGAGATTACTACCTCTCTTCTGGGTGTCCAGCTATCTTAACTTTCTCCAAACACTGAAACAGGGGCCCTGAACTACTTTTAGTGCAACACCAAGAACTTCAATGAAAAGCTATTAGCAATCAAAATTAAATCATTACCCTTTCAAATTACCCTTCACAGAAATCTGTTGCAACACTGGTCTAATATTTTGACCATAGAGTATTAAGAGAAGCTATTTTCACAACTTTTCCTTCCTTGCAATATCTTACATACTACAAACTTAAGGTAGATTCAACTTTTGCTATGTTGCTATGCCAACTTGTCAACATCCAATACTTGTTCAGATAAGATTCTTCAATTTACAGAAGTTTAAGATTTTATAAAGGTAAAAGACATATTTACTCAGAAGGCTGTTTTAAAAAATTTTCCATATGAAGGGTCATTTTTTCATATTTTAAGTGAGAAATGCCAGGTGAGACAAAGGCACAGCAGCTCCAGTTCTTCTGTGTCAGCAGAGACTAAGTAACTGGAGCTCGTGTAAATTTAAATTAAGGCTGCACCAACCACAAGAGACAAGAGAGCACAAACAAGCCCTAGAAAAGTGACTTTTAACGGATGCGACAACCCTGAATAGATCTGTGCTGCAAAATGGAAATTATGACTGCAGCCGGTACCAGCACACCTGAGCTGGCTGTTGATCTTGCAACTACAGCTACTCTAGTGGCGAAGCCACATGAAGAGCTCAGCAGAGGCCACAGGAGCCCACCCAGGACCCTGGACACTCACCTCAGAGCCTGCCCACTGCCAAAGCTCAGAAAAACAAAAGCTTGTCTGGAGACTCCTTATGTCTTCCAATCACAGTGCACTTCTGCTGCTCACAAAGGGAACAGCACCAAGTGTTTCACTAGCCTTGTGTTTGTTTCTTTGCTTTCTGTATTATTTCCTTCCCTTACTGCACATTCACTAAGTTTGGGCTGAACTGCAGCATTACGTGAGGTGAGTTAAGATTCTGAAATAATCCAGAACACTGACTATAATACACACTGAGATGTGGAAAAGTTAAAAGAAATAGGCAGAGATCCTGGCAAGTTCTCAGAAAAAATTCTCTTTGAGGAACCTGACAATATAGCAGGACAGAGCTTCCCTTCCCTCCATGCTACCACCCTATCAGGCCACTTCAAGCAAACAAGATGTGTGTGTTCTTGCAGCAGATGCTTATGTCTCTGTGTATGGAAGTCTACTTTGTGTAAGATTCCCCCAACTCTCCCCGAGACCCATTTCTTTAAACATACTGTACAGTGGGAATAAATTAATTATCTGACTTCAGTTTCTACAGAAAATTTCACTCTAGAATTACAACCAACTACTCTGTTTCATTTCCAACACTTCAACGATACAAATTAGACTTATTCAGAGCTAATCAAGTTGAATAAATATATAATGAAGATAAGGTGTTATCTGTCACACTGTTTTTTAAATCCACCAAACATTTTCACTAAATTAATGTGAGTTAATTTCATCAGTATGCAAGTGGAAGAATACTTCCAATGCTAAAAAAACTTGCTTTGAAATCAAGTCACACCTAAAAATCCCAAATACTTACTGAGATATTTAAGCATATAATATGCTTATATTTAAGCATAAGCATATTTATAACCACCTGCATTTCCATAAGTAAACGAAGTCCTAGTAATTAATTATAGCGCACTCTTTAGACAGCATTTAGAACACTGTCCACTTCTGGACCCCAGTACAAGACAGGCATTGATAAACTGCAACGAGTTCAGCTGACGTTCCCCTAAATGAGCAGAACATGGAGCACCTGCCCTCCCACAGTGAGAGGCTGAAGGAGCTGCGAATTGTTCAGCCTGAAGAAGAGACAGCTTCAGTGGGACCTCACAGCCGCTCACTGCTATCTTTGAGGTAGTTGCTGAGAGGCAGAGCCAGGGTCTTCAAAGTGGTGAGTGACAAGATACAACAGAAATCAAAACAAACTAGATTCCAGCTTGATCTCAGGGGAAAAAAATAATAAACCCCTTCTTTTGCACTGTAAGGCAGTCAGGCTGTGAAAACAGGAAGTTGCAATCTTCATCCTCAGAGATTTCTAAGACCCAGCTGGATAGAACTTTGGGCAACTGGGTCTGATCCTACTTTGAGCAAGGGGCTGAACTGGAGGCCTCCTGAAGTCCCTATCAACCTGGATTATACTTCTGTGATCTTCAGACAATAGACAAGATTAAGTTCTCATTAAAAGTACCCATCAAACAAGGACACACCCTCAAGGAAGTGGACTTCTCTATATCAAGAGAAAATATTCATTTTTAAAATATTATTTCTTAATCTGTCTAATTGTAGAAGCAGCTTCTGGCAGCCACCCAGTCATATTGCCATGAACAATTCAAAAAAACTTACTCCACCACAGTCTTAAAATAGCTACAACTTTCTCATTATCACGGAGCAGCAGTAGTCCTTCCACACAGAGAGAAATCTTCCAAGTAGTTTTCCACTGCAAGCAAATTTTATTCCCCAGTATCACTCATGCGTACTTCTAGGCTTGCACAAAAATTGATAACCATACAAAGCTCACACTTGTCAGCAGCTGAACAGAAAAAATTACTCTAAAAATCTAAAACAAATCAGAAAACTTTGTTTATGATATTCTGCAGTTACCAATAGTTGAACATTCATTATTGAATCTAGAATAGCAAGGAGACAAAGCAATTTTACAAGATTTACCTTAAGCTGACAAACAAAGCTTTGGTTAAGTTACCAGAACTTAATATAGTAACACTATCAAGAAATGGAGGCTCCAGTGATCTTACAGTAACAATTAAACTACTTGGAATCCGTGTTTTCATTAAACATGGTATTTATACTTATGGATTCATCGGAATGGAGACACACACAGCAATGTTTGAAAGGTATGCTGGTAGAATTTTCCTTGCTATAGTAACAACATACAGAGCCAGTATGAATACACTGCCTTGTGTTTCCCATATAAAATTAAAAGCATAAAATACAAAGTCTTAAAACCAAAAGCACGTCTGTGACAACCACAACTGCACAGAAGAGATAATACATAATATGTAGGATTTCAGAAATAACATACAGAATAGCGCAGAACTCTAGGAATTTCCAAGACAGTATCAGAGTTAAGCTAGGACAACTACAAAAGAAAAAGGTTTAAAAAAAAGTATTTCATGCTAAATATTAAGCAGAAAAGAACACAAATCCTTTACAAAACACATAGAAAAGCAGCGGTCCTAAAGTGTCAAGTTGACAGCAATATCTAAGTTATCAGAGTCACCAAAATAAGCACCAGCATCTTTAACACTAGTAAACAGGTACTTAATCCAATGAAGTCAAGAGTAGTCATTCATCTTACTAAAGGTTAATACAATTTTAGGAAAAGATATAAAGACATACAGAGGTACAAAACAAGACACAAGAAAGATCTAATGCAATGAAGGTAGTTTTCCAGATATCAGCTGTCCCTAACCAAGCAGCATCAATCAAACAAAATGAAACACAGTGAGACAACAGTGCCACAACCAACCAAACAAGTCCACAGAAATAAATACATCTCCTTCAAGCTCATTTAACCAGTTATCTTTTAGCATAAAGGAACTATATTCAGAAACAAAAATAAGGCAGCAGAAGTCTCCAAAGTTACTACGCTACAAAAAACAAAGTAGCATAAAGCAGAGCATTCCAGTTTCAAGAGAGTTAAAATACAGAAACAACTAAAATCCACACCAGAGAAATACTTCCTGATATTTATTTCCAAAGTACATAAATCCAACAACAATTTCCTGCAATAGTGAGAGATACCAATGCAGGGCAGATTTAGAAACAAAACTACCTGGGCTGGAAGGGATCTCTACAAGTCATCTGGTCCAATCTCCCTGCAATGAGCAGGGGCATCTTTAAGTAGATCAGGTCACTCAGAGCTCTGTCCAACCTGACCTCAAATGCTTCCAGAGATGAGGCATCCTGTCTGGGAAACCTGTGACAGTGTTTCACCATCCTCGTGAAAAGCTTTTTCCTTTAACTAGTTTAAATTGACCCTCTTTTACATAAATCATCATCCTTGTCTTATCAAAATAGGCCCTGATAAAAAGCTTGTGCCCATCTTTCATTTAGACTCCCTTTAGATACGGGAAAGTGCTATGAAGTCTTCCTGGAGCCTTCTTTCCTCCAGGCTGAATATCCCTAACTCTCAGCCTGTCTTCACAGGAGAGATATTCCAGTTCAAGACCATTAACCATAATGATATTGTTTGTGGTCCATTATCTCAATTGGCAGATCACAAAATCTCTTATTTCTGCTTTACCATCACCATTACAGGGTCTAAAATTCTTCCAAGCATAACCTCTTAGTAATGGAGGTCACAGCCCTCACCTTTCCTCAAGTGAATCCTCATGATTCTACTGATCTGACACTGGATTATGCCACTAGTGGGTCCTTCTCCCTTAATGTCTAAATAACTTTCCCTATTCGGACATACTTACTAAATCTACATTTTCAAGGGAAACCATATGAGCTTTCAAGTCTCTCTGAAAGCCTTACCAATTCAAGTTGTAACCAGAACACACAAAACATGCCAGTAGTGCAAGCCTCAATGGAATACTGTCCATGTAGAATCTATCTGCCCTTCTGCATCAAGGTTACCAAGTCAGTTAAATCAAATTCATCAATAATCACTACATAAAAAAATCTGTATCCTACAAAAACAGTATCACAAAAACTCTCTCAATCTGAAGCTGTTTGCTCAGCACCAATTCTACACCAGGCTTCCCATCCCTAAGAAAGGTGCACTCCAGAACAGTTGCCAGTTCTCTGCTAGACTGTACAGCAGCTGCACAACTCAACACAGACTGCTGAATTTGCTTGTGAAGAGCCAGAAACGCTCCCTCTCTCAGAAAAAACATTCTCTTGGTCCTTCCTGTGCCCTGCATTTGACAGGTCAACTCATTGTTCCCAAAGGATTCAACACAAACCAATACAAACAAAATTCACAATAGTCAAGTGACTGCTAATTCACCAAACCAATTACAAGCTGTCAGCTGCCTGCCCACTCAGATTTTACAGGCTTACTGTAGTAGGGAGTTTTCAAGATATTAGAAGGAAGACCTCACACTAACAAAAACTGATATCCTGACAACAGAAATCTACAAATGGCAACAAAAGAAATAACTTGGCAGAAAGTTTAGCAGAAAATTTCTCAATGCCACCAAATCCTGCACACTTATGTATAAGTTTCTTAAAAAGAAAAATATCTTGTAGCCTGTACATGGAAGGTAGGTATTGAATAAAGAATAGCTGGAGGAAGTAAAAAAAATTCTCAGTTCTGTCTTGATTGATATTTCTCCTGTCTGCATTTGAAGTTTTTTGTTTTATTGTCTTAACATTATATGGAATTTAACTCCCACTCTCTTTTCAAAGTAAATCACAACTTTCAACAAGACCTAACATAAAGGTTTGTAATGTTACTTTTTCTAATTATCAACCCAATTGCTTACTCCTTTCATATTATACTGAAAATATAGCTTAGGGTGATATCCTAGCTTTTATCCTGGCAAGCTTTCTTTTAAAAGAATTACAAGTCCTCTCACAAAGGGAGGTGACAGAGTAGAACACATGCCATCATGGATCTGATAATTAGATAATTTTTTATGCTTTATATCATCATTAAAAATAAAAGCAGCACCTTCTTTAGTAGTAATACATATAATTATTTGCTAAGGCCTGTTTACCAGCAATTGTCAAGACTTCTATTCCTTGCAATTTATACTAACAATCATTTCTGTCCACTTGTACTCACATATTGCTAATCTTGTATTTGTTCTATGTGTACTACCTTTCCCTTGCCATGATTATCTTTTTTCCTGGGTTGCTTCTGAATATTCAGTCTGGTAGCTGAGTTCCAAAGTGGAAGTGCAGTCCTGTGAGTAGATCAAAGGAAGCAGTGGATTTCCCTCTAACAGCTGAATCTACCTAGATTAGGTGGCATGACAGAAGTGAGTGGGTTTTTAAAGGAAGCATCTGTCAGATTACCTGTAGAATCAACATTACATCTGTAGGAAAACTATACCTGAAGGCTAACTCGTGGCTTTCCAAACCCATCCAGTCTATTTTCACTACTTCACATCCCATGCAGGGAATGCATACCTCCCACATTGCCAAAAGCTGATGCAGTTGACAGGAAAGCCTATGGGACAGCAAACACAGCTTCCCAGTTTTCTATTAAGAAAGCCTTCAGCTGCTCTCTGCTCATTCTTCTTGAAAGATACCCCCTTAGCCCACTGTAGTTCTGCTGCTAAAGATTTAGCTGATTCCACAGAAGTGGAAATTGCATCTGTTACACAATGATATACTGTATTAAAAAATGACACTGTAACAGTAAAATCTACATCCCTCTACTCAGATATTCCTCCCAGCTTTCCTTTAAGAACATGTAGAACCCATCAGATTCATCTTCTGCCATTTGCTGTCTAGTTCCACCTTCCACTACATGAATACACATAATGCCAAGGAGAAAGTACCATTCTGAGCTGGTCTGTACTTAAAAAACACAGTCTACTTAAAAAAGTAGACTAAGTAGACTACAACTTCATAGACTATAATGAAGTAATTTACAAATCATTGCTTGATTTCATCCCTAAGAAAGGAGACATTGGGACTACCCTGCCTAAGTCATTCACAGGGCAGCAGCATACTTCGGGGAGTGCTCTCTTTCCAGCAACAGGCAGGGACTTTGCCGGGCACAGAAACCTGGATACTTTCCATACTGATGGGTCCAGTCACATCCCAGTCTCTGCTTCTTTTGGCTGGGAAAAACCACATTCTATCTTATACAAAAGTGTACTACAGTCTACTTAAAGGCACTTACTTTTGTTCTCTCTTGCTCAGAAGTCTCCAGATTTAACCAGTCATTTCAGTTGTATAAAATATAAATGCCCACTTCAATGTCAGATGTCAGGAAACTTGTGTTCATTCCTTCAACTTTACAACAACGTTTGACTTTTGTGCTGTAGCCAGCCCCTAAGAGGAATGGAACAAGTTGGAAGACATTGTTAGCACTGCCAGAAAATTTCAATTGATATTACTTTTCAAAACTTCAGAAAGGAAGCAAAACCCCAGAGTAGTTGTAATTAAAAACATTCTCAAGAAAGGAAACAAACAGCACTAGTTCTTTTTATGTTTTACCTTATGTCAGGAGGTTTGGCATCACGTAGGTGGAATTGAGAACTTTCTCTTCTAAAATTCTAAGAACTGGTTTTAAAATGTTGCTAAGTCAGTTTCTTTTCCCACATACACTTAGGAATGACTTTCATATGAAAAGCTCTGTAACTTGGCAAAGTCAGAAGCAACAGATCATGAAACAAAACATTTATTTCTGCCCAATTCAAGTTCTTAGAGAAACTATTTTGTGTGGTTCTTAGAGAGCATTTTGTGTCCTTTAAAACAACACACACAGTATCCACCGGTTTACAGTTATTTCTCATTAAATCAGTCGTGCACTCTAAATTAACTATTGGTAATTAACTCTGCAACTCTACATACAGGAATACAACAGCACTGGAGCTTGATCAGCCTTGATGACGCTACATACACATCTCTTTGGCAAGTGTGTTTTCTGCAAGTTTCCTTCTGACCAAGCATAGAATGATAAACAGTGCAAGAAGGGAGAATTCTACATTTTATTGAAAACAGCTCTATAGCTCAACTCCTGGGACACTTGCAACACAATGAAGTCACACACAGCACCAGAAATTGTGTGTGTTAAGATTCTGTTAATAACTGTACAGCCTAACTTTTTTAACCATTTAAACACAAATTAACTTAAAAAGAAAACTACAGCAAGGAAGAGGTTCTGGTTTTACGTATACTATTCCTGTACCCCATCAGACACCGGTCCTTCGAATATGGTTAAAGATAAACAAATGCATGGTTACTAGCAAGCAATGGGCACAATTCCTGTCCCAGAAAAGTAGCTGTGCCATAGAGCCAAGCTACTTTTTAAACATCCAGTTTTTGTCAGTGCCTGTTGTGGCAAGCCAACCTACAGACTCTCAACAAAACATTCTCATCATTTTAACACAGAGTTTATCTATGCTGGTTTTACAGCACTAAGAAAAATGGGGTTTTCTGTGAAAAAAGTTAATACCTTTCTTATGCTCCTAAAACACATACATCTGAAAAAAGCACATACTAACAAACAAAAATCCACCAACTACATAAAGTAGAAAACATGCCTTTTGACTGCCACAACACAAAAACCAGCAAGCAGAAAGTCTGTCATCTTCAAGAATAATTTCTTGCTTTAAATCAACTAAAAAGTTTGCTCTGAAATAGAAGGTTTCAGCTTTTCAGCCGTGAGCACTGAAAGTCACATACCTCAGAACAACATTTAAGCCATTCAGATATGAACACTACAGCGGCTTAAAGGTCTGAAAGCGAATCAAGAGCACTCGGGATATTTTCATATCACAGGAGAAGATTTAACAGGAAAACTAAAAATTACACTTCAGAGGTGTCTTTGCTGAGCCACACTTCAGCAACGTCTCGCTCCCAGATGGATGCTGCACATCAGGGGAATCAGGAGTAGCCGGAGCCGAGAGGCCACAAATAGCCCGGGCAACCGAGCCCCGCCAGCCGCTGGGCCCCACTGACACCCCCCCACACCCACGGACGCCCCTCGGGCCTCGAACGGACACTCCTGAGTCCCGCACCCTACAACGCCCGGGCCCCACACCGACACTCCTGGGCCTCAAAGACACACAGCGGTCCCGCATCAGCACTCCTCAGCCCCGCACGGCCACTACCCAGCACTACCCGGCACTCCTGGGCCCCAACTACACACAGCGATCCCACAGCGATCCCACAGCGATCCCGCACCGGCACCCCCCAGCACCCACCGACACTTTCCGCGGTGCCGGTGCCGGTGCCGGTGCCGGTGGTGGTGGTGGTGGTGCCGCCGCCGCCGCCTCCGCCGCGGGCCCGAACGCAGCGCTTACGTGACAGGTCCGCGCCCGTCCCACGCCCGTCCCACGCCGCGGGGGCTGCCGGGAGCTGCGGTCGAGGGGCGGGGCTGTGAGGAGCCGGGCGGGGCTTCAGACAGGGTGGGGCTTCAGACAGGGTGGGGCTTCAGACAGGGTGGGGCTTCAGAGAGGGGCGTGGCGGGAGCGGCCTTCTCAGGCCATTAGGGTGAGGGGGGGTCAATGCGTCCCTGAGGCGCTCCAGGTTGTGGCCGTTCCCGCCCGGCAGAGTGCTCCCGAAGGAAACACCCGGGGAAAAGGGAGGGGAGGAAAGATATGTGCGNGCGGTCGAGGGGCGGGGCTGTGAGGAGCCGGGCGGGGCTTCAGACAGGGTGGGGCTTCAGACAGGGTGGGGCTTCAGAGAGGGGCGTGGCGGGAGCGGCCTTCTCAGGCCATTAGGGTGAGGGGGGGTCAATGCGTCCCTGAGGCGCTCCAGGTTGTGGCCGTTCCCGCCCGGCAGAGTGCTCCCGAAGGAAACACCCGGGGAAAAGGGAGGGGAGGAAAGATATGTGCGGCCAGTGTGAAGCGGATTAAGCTGATGTAGTGATCAGACACCCCAAGCCTTCTGGATTGGGGAGTAAACTATAAGAATAAACACTATGCTAAAAGAAGTAAAAAAATTGGTAAATGCAAATGGCAAAATGATTTTACATCACTCATATAAAATTAAAATTAAATAAAAATTGTCCATAAAATGGCCTGTTGGCTCTGTACGGGGAACAGCTGTGTGTGTCTGAAGGGCAAGGTGGAGATCAGGGCACTCTCTATGGTCTGATGGTCTCTGCTCTCAGGGAAAGGGGATTTGTGATATCGTCAAGCCTGTTTGATGTCATAAAGCATATTTTTGAGCTACAAAACAGCAGTGTCCAGCTTCTCCAGTGGTGTGACAGACCCTAACTTGATCCCACATCAGTGGAAGGATAATTCATCCCTGCTTGCAGGACTGGATACCACAGAAGAGCTGATCAAAGAAAAAAAAGAAAATACAAAAAGTAACTTGGGTTCCTGTGTGACCAGTTAGGAGCTCCACACTCAGTTTAAGCAGATCTCACGGACCCAGCAGTCCTCCCCTCACCTCACACCTGCACAGGGCCAGCACTGGCTCCTCTGGGGGAAGATCATCCTCCCTGCCAGTTCATAAACATCATACCAGCAACTGTATCAAAGATATCATATCACCTCTGCTTCTTCATGTCTTCCTGAAAAAGTCTTCCAGTTTAATTTTGGCAGTTATTTCTTCTCTATGAACAGTTACACCATCTGAAGAGCTGACTCTGACCTAAAGGCTTTTTGAGGTGAACCATGCATTTGTACAATTATTCTTTCAGAAGAAGCCACAAGACAATAATTTTAATAATAATTTTATGCATTACTTTTAGGTTTCACCTTTACTATCAAAAATTTACATCTGGAATTCCAAAAACTTTAGAAAATCAAAACCAGAAAAACACAAGAGAACTGGACTGGTGCCTCTTACAACAGAAAAAAAATGTTTCTGGAGTAAAAAATATTTTTCTACAATAAGCATGGAACTCTGTGTTTTATGTTAACAAGCAGCAGGAGTAAGCAGTGAGCAAAAGGAGATGAAATAATCACCTACCTCCCTCACACAAGCAGTTTTGTCTTCTGGTATGATATATCTTTGCCTCCAACATTATCCTCTCAGCAAAGATTAGCTAAAAAAATCCACTGATGCAGTTTTGAAGTCTTGCTCGGATGCATTCCAATGTGGTATTTCCAATCATAAATCATGTATTGTTTCATATACGTATGTATGCACAGGTCTACATACATATGTGTTTATATACACAGAGGATCCTTTACTTGATCATTCTTTCAAGGTTTCATTCAAATCACATTTTAAAGGTTTTTCTCTGTCGTCATGAGAACTAGAACTCATTTCTGACACTTCATGACTCAGATCACTAAAAGTGCTCTCCCCAAATGTTCTCATAAATTTATTTCCATCAGTTTTGTCCTAGATTTTTTCCAATCTGGCTTATGCCCTTTGCATTTCTTTCAGAAGACAAAATTTCAAACAGCTCATATGACCTTTAATGATCACAACTATTATTCTACCTGAATCTGTCAAGTGAAATACTCTCCACCCTTGTTCAGTAACTGACCTGCCCCTTTTTTTCCCACTACATTTCTAAGACACCTACTGGCACATTTTGGAGAGACTGTTTCTTACATGCCTTCTGGCTTTCAATCGGTATTAACGGGCCTTTCTCCATGGGTTTCTGCTCCAGCCACTCCACGCTTTATCCCCAGCTAATGTGTATTATGACCACAGCTCAAATGTCCTTTTTCCACTCATTTTTTCCCCAGCTATGCCTCCTCAATGAAGACTAACTTTCTTTCCTAAAAATATTTAGCTTGGATCTCTAGTACTTTCTTATGACTCTTCTGTGTGACTTCACCTTCCCCTGCACTCAGTCACAAATGTCCTGTGAATCCCATACCTGCATGGTCAGGCACCCAAAGGTGACATAAGTGGAAGAAATGTGCTTAGTCCCCTGACTGATGATTCATCCAATAGCTCCTTGGATCTGCAAGAGCATAAATTATTAACATTTTGTTAATAATGCGGGACATGAGAGGGGTGTGGGGATTTTTAGGATCTCTCTGCATTTCTGAGCCTGGTGCTTGTACTATTGTATTACAGGATATGGTGCCTCAGTTGTAATCAGCCCAAACAGCACACAAATACTTCAGCCTCTGATCCCTGGACCATCTGGATAAAAACTGGTTAATTGACAATGCTAATGTCATTTTCAGCTCAGTACAGTCAAAATAGTGTCAAGTTTTCTCCCACAAGTACTCTCTACTTTATCTATTACGCTATTATCGGCCTGTATGTAATTATCTTTGACTCAGACCTTTCTCTAGCCCTTTATGGTCAGACTATGTCTAAATCTGTCCATATGTTGGGGGTTGAATTTTCCCTTTTCTTTCTGTGGAATTTTTCCCATTGTTATGCTAAGTATTTGGGTCTACACCCATAAGCTCAGTTAACAGTTTTCTCTCGAAGGGGGGAGGAGAGGGGCAACACCAGAAAAGAAGAGCTGAGGTGAGGGGCTTCCGCTCGGCCCCTCGCTCGCTCGTGCACCGCTCGCTTGTCCACCGGGGGGGAGGACGGTCGACACTCTCGGCCCTGCCACGCTGAGGCTGGGAGCTGCCTTCCCTGACTCTGGAATCCCCGAGGTTTTCCCTGGTCAGACGCTCTCCTGCATCTCCTACCCAGTTCAGCACATCCTTTTGGAGCATCAGGACTGACCCTGCTCCGGGACCTGCAAGCAGCTTCTCCTCTCTGCCCTTTCCCCCTTTGGGACACAGACGCCATTCCCCGCAGTGCCCCTCCAGCCACGTGGGATCACCGCTTGCTCCCTGCTCACTGAGAACATCAGAGCGGTAATCGCACCACAAAGGAAAGGGGCCCACAACCAGAACGGTTTACTGGGTTTTCTGCTCTGTTGCTGTTGATCTTGCCGTTATTGTTGTGTTTCTGTTTCTCTTGTTTTATATATATATATATCAGTAAAGAACTGTTATTCCTACCCCCGTATCTCTGCCTGAGAGCTCTTTAATTCCGAAAATCATAGTAAGGTGAAGGGAAGAAGGGAAAGGGGGGGGTTTATACTCTCCTTTCAAAAAGGAGGCTCTTGTCCCTTTTAGCATACCTGTCTTTCAAACCAAGACACCATATAGCTAAAACTCCTATCTTCTCAAATCTCAATTACTGCAACATCCTTTCCCTTGGCCTTGAAAAATATAACCTTGTCTTACTAATATTTATTGAGAACACTACTAGAGTGACCATTTTTCTTAGTCTGTCATTCTCACTGTGTTATTCCACTCTTTTCATCCCTGTGCTGGCTAAGCCTACTCTATCATGTAGACCTACCTGTCTTTACTTTAGAGGCCTTGGCAGCCTGTCTACTTACCATTTCCATTCCCTGTTGACATCTAACTGCAGCTCCAACCAGCTCATGATGCCAGTTTTCACAGCCCACTTGTAATACATTTAAATATGTTCTTTTGTGCACTCTTTTCACTGCCTTTTATTTCCAAGGATCCTATAAACAGCCCAAAAATTTTCCTTAAAACTTTTCCTTCCTGTAATGTCTACAATAGAGAGTCACAGTTCATTACGCTGCCTCTCCTGCCCGTATTCCTCAGTTCTCTCATTTCTTACTTCGTAAAGTATAAAAAGTATTGACCCTGATACACACAGGCTCTTGTAGCACTATGGTAATGCAAACAATAAATACACACATAGAACTGAAATGCCAGAGGGAACAAAGCTATTATGAGATTGATGATATCAAAGTGCAATTTGAGAACACAACAATATCTGATAATAATATTAACTTGTTTTTCTACTATTCTAGAGAAAAAACTAAGTGGAGGTAGGGAGTCTGCATCTTTAAATCAAGCCCATAGGTCAGGTTAAAGATGATTTATGTCCATTTACCACACAATAATTTTCTCCTGCTGTTTTCAGTTGGTGTCATGACAGATAAAATGGAAAGGACAATGCAGTGTTAAACATCATAAATCCGTAAATGTGTCTGTATGTTCACATGTCTACATTTTTTTTCTTTTCATGAAAAAGATGTATCAGTGATCCTTTTGCTTTTCTAGCACAGTGCCACTTACACCCTTTGTTTCCTGTCATTGTCCTTTGCTAACCTGATGTTTATTTTTCTCTGCTAAATAAAGGCCTCCAGATTTAATTCTGTTAAGCTGTATTTTAAGACCTCTTTAACCTATTTCTGCCTAGCTTTCCCCTCAATTAGCTTAATTGTTTCTTTATCAAGTAACATGCCACCAAATAAAACACATATACCACCCTAAAAAAAATCTGCCCCTTGATTCACAATAGCAATAAGGTGAGTTATATAAGAGGTTTCTTGTATTTCTGGATCCTGCGACTCCCAAGGGCTGGAAATAGCAATTGTATTTTGGGAAGCATTTTCAGAAACACTGACTGAATACTTGTTATTGTGATTTCAGGCAGATGATAGCTCGCTTTTGGATAACTGGGTTTGCGTACACAGCACTGCTGTGACCAAAACCTGGCACTTGGCAACTAGTGCGTACAATATACTCCTGTCTATGTGTATGTACATAAATACACACATCTGCTGTCACCACTAGACACATACTGATTCCTCGTCTTCAAAGAAAATTAGTATCAGGTATTTGTTGATCCTATATTTAGGCAGGAAAAAAAACCCCCTTATTTTCTCCTTGCAAATATTAGAAGCAGTTAGTATGCTTTATTTGAGGAACAGCTGCATTTCACAGAAAGGCAAACTCATTCTCATGTGTATCATACCTAATTTGCATAGTATATAAAGGCTTTAAGAGAACTGGAGCATTTGGATTAGAAGAACCAAGCAAATGGGAGTTAGTAATATGCCCTGAATTACCCGATCTGTTAGTGGAATTAATTCTAGTAGAGCAATGCCACAAATTAAGAGAGTTAGAAGAAAATCTTCTTAAAGCAAATAGCACACAAAAGCTTAAGCTTCCAGTACACTTTCTATTGCAAACTGCAATAGAAAATTATCTGTTAAATGTACAAATATAGCTAGTAAAAGACAAGGACCTTTTAGACTAATGCCTTGTAAGTGCTTTGCTTTTGCTCTGTGCTCTGAAGTTCTGTGAAGGGCTGAGGTTTCATTGAAATCCTAAAAGAACTCCAGCAACACAACTCAGGCAGCTGAGATTGCAGGAATGAAGTGGTTGAAGTTAAAACACCTTGTAAAAGCAAAAGCATCTTGGCATCAAACAGTTTTATCAACTGTGCAAGATGGACACCCAAACACCCTCCTTCTATTGCCAAGGTCCACACATGTGAAGCTTTAACTACGGTAGTGTCTGAATCACTTAAAATTCAGCATGTAAGAATTATTTTAAGCATCATTTTAAGTATGTGAAGGAGCGACAGAGATAGGCTGTCACAGCAGAGTTAATACATGCTCCATTGAGAAATACTCTTTGTTTTACAGTTCAAAGAGTGACAGCAGGACGGGAAGCCAGCATTTCCTACTCACAGTGGAATACCTGTGAATTTTGAAAACACAGCACACCCCCTTTCAGCTGTCATCCTACAACAAAGAGGAGGTAGCTTCAAAATTCAGACAAACTCCAGACAGTAGACTGCAGTTGCTGAATGGCAGAGTCCCAAGGTCACAGTCCAGCTAGAGAGCCTGAAGAAAGACCAGCATTTTGAAAGCCTTTCCTCTTTTGAATAGTGCATCTATTTAGATCGGATCATATTTTTGCTTGATTTCCATGATAGTATTTGCTGTCATATTGTCAACAGCAGTGAGTGCTTGTGCACAATAGGCAACCGATGAGTGGGCAAGCTGTTTCAGCCACCACTGCTCACCAGAGCTTTACTGATTTCTGTTTCTCTAAAGCCCAGCTGATGCAGTAATTTGGAAGAAATTCTTAACTATCAGGTATTAGTGATGACCTTCTTGTTGGATTCAAGCTTTTGTCAGCAAAGGCTGCCAGTGCATAGCTCAAGGAACTGAGAGGCACTTTGAGTTCTCCAAAGTTCATGCTTTATTGATTCTGGTTTAATTAAAATTTCCTTGACCATGCTTTGTAAGCAAAATGGATATAATCTTGTTGTTCTAAGGTGTTAATCCTTACAAAGAAAAAGAAAACACACCATCATAGTCAGTTTGCCTAAATATGTCATGGTGGGAAGAAGACAAACGGTGTTTCAAATGCAGTTTTCTTTCCCACTGTTAAGAGAAAATTGCCATTTATGGGCAGGATTAAAACCAACTGGTATTCATGGTGTTAGCAGGAACCTTCACTGCAGCAATCAATGAAGATCTTTCTCCTAAGTCCTGTGGGACCAAGGATGATTCCTGCGGGACTGAAAGAGCCATACTACTGTGGATCATTTGGCTGGCACATCTTTACACTCTGGTGATGTGGTGGTTTCAGTTTGAAACTGGATGGAAACACCAATTTTTTGTAGTGGTTTCAATTTGTCAATTTGACATTTCCCAGACAATGCACCAATTTACGTGGTCCATCTAGTGCTGGTCAAATCACCAATGCACCCACTAGAATGATTTACTCATTTCCTGCTGTGAGATAGGATTAGGAGGAAGGCAAAGCAGGCTCAAACTTTAAGGGGTATAAAGGAAAATTTTATTAATAGAAACTGAAGGAAAAACAAAAAATAAGAACCAGAAGCAAACCTTCAGAACACTTCTTCTCCCATCGCACCCTCTTTTCTTTCACACTGACAACGTACAGAAACGAATCAGTCAATTTACCATCTCTAGTATAGTCTTTCTTCAGTTCACTTAGGGAGAGGAGTCTCTCTGATCAGGCTTTGGAGACTTCTCTGCAAGAAAACGATTATCTCGTGGCTTCAATGTCACAGTGAATCAGCTGCCTGGGAGAATGGAAATGTGGCACTGTGTAAAAGTTCCTCCCCTTGACGTACAGTTTTTCCCACAACTGTTTTCGAGGGCCATGTCAACTTACGGGGTACACCTTAACGATTTGAGCAGTTCAGAAGCAAAGGTTCTCTTCATCTAACTCTGAGATCATCTTAATCTCTGGGAACAGAGGTCTTCTTCCCTGGGGGCAAAGGGTCTTCATCACTGCTCTCTCTCTCTCTGTTCACTTTTCTTGGGATCACAGCTACTTCAACATCTGCTTGCTTTAGCATAGATGCCTTTGCTTGTATCTACAATTTGAATGCTTCAACCACCCCATAATTCTCAATGATTTATAGGAATATTTAATATATCATAGTTCATCACCATAGCTTACAAGAAAATTGCAGCTTAAGGCATCTCCTCATCTTCCTATCCCATCTGGGACATGACTCTTCCTTCTCGTCTGACCTCGATGTCTCTATGTTGTTTCTCTGTGTGTCTTCATCTCTGTCCTTTGCTTTCACTCAAGAGAATCAATGTTCACAGGTTTCATCTGTGCAATGAAATAGTTAATATCTCGCCCGAGGCCTGCAGATGGTCATGTGATCCCTGCTGAAAAGTGGTCGGAGCTGCTTACGACGGAGAATTTTTCGGCGGCTGCGCCGGGGGCCTGGGCCAGGATAACAGGTGCCCAGCGAGAAACGGTGGTGGCAAGAGAATCAATGTTCACAGGTTTCATCTGTGCAATGAAATAGTTAATATCTCGCCCGAGGCCTGCAGATGGTCATGTGATCCCTGCTGAAAAGTGGTCGGAGCTGCTTACGCCGGAGAATTTTTCGGCGGCTGCGCCGGGGGCCTGGGCCAGGATAACAGGTGCCCAGCGAGAAACGGTGGTGGCTGCTCTGGCTACATAGCTGTTTTCTGGCTTTTGCTGCATTCATTTCCAAGCGCAGGCTGATGGTCTTCCCTCAGCCCAGCCCCCGCCGGGCCGCGCGGGCCGCGGCGGAGCAGGCCTGGCCCCGCCCGGCCGGAGCTGCTCCCGGGGCCCAGCGGACCCTGGCTCGGCCCGGGACGCAGCGGGGCAGGGCTCAGTGTCGGCGAGATGTTAGCAGCCATTGCCCGGCCCAGCCTCGGCCGGGCCTGCGGCCTCCCCTCCTCCGCCCAGCCACGGGGCCGGAAGGAGGAAGAACTCTCTCTCCCACGACTGGAAAGCAAGAGAGGTTTTTCCCGAGCTTGTTAGTGTTTAACATGTGTGTTCACTGAGGCGTGTTCAGCTTTCTCAGTGGTTTAACAGGTTGTCAGTTCTCAAAACTAATCCCTGATTGGTTCTTTGTCAGACATAGAGGAAGCTCTCAGGATCTTCTCTCAGAAAAATTACTTCCGTGAGTAGCTTCTTTGCTCCTCACCAAATGTCATATGTGCAAAACCAGCACAGGTGAATAGGAGAAAATAATTTTATTATGAAGCATAATTTCTTTGGTTGGTCTGATGTGTGAAACAAACCCTCTCTGAGGTTGGCAAAATCACTGAGACAAAGTGGAGTCTCAGAAGCCCTGAATATCACATCGGGTGCTGATATAGGTTCTTCAGGCAATTAGCAAATCTTCGAGCAGCCACCTCAAAGAAATAATGGCTTTTATTGGAACTAATGCAGTCATTTCTTCTATGAAGCTTCTTGTGAATAATTCTTGCTGGAAAAATTGTACATGATTTCATTTGTATTTTAATGCAATTTATTATACAACAGTGACCCTCATTCAGGATTCAGAAGAACAGAGCATTTAGAGTAATCTTTGCAGTGCTTTTTATCTCCAGCTACAGCTTACATTCACAGCATGAAAAGAATAAGAAGTTAATGCACCAAATCAGAAGGTCTCTGTGTGGCAGTGTTAATCTCAGTGTTGAGCTATTATCTATTAGTAGAATTATAATAGCATCTAGAGACCAGGGCCTCATGGTTTGGACACTGCATAAAATACACAAAGAATATATTTACTCTCTAGGATAGCTCAGAGTTTAAGTTTGAGGATGATTTCAGGATGTGGACAAGAGGTACTACAGCTATAATTACTGCCACAGCCAGAAGCAAAACATCTCATGCTTATTGTGGATGCTGAGAAGAGGATAAAATTACCAAATGACAGACAATTAAAATGGAAACATTATTCTGGGATCAGACTTCTAGGTGCAAGAAGATAAAGAGTCTCCCTGCCGATTTCATGCCAGGACAAGCATGGATGCAGATGGTGTCTCACTATATCTTGGGTACATTAATCGTACACTAGAAGCTCAAGACGTGTCAGGTTTGAGTTTCTAAACCAGCCAGTCATGGAGATATCTGCAAGATGAAGCAGGGGGTAGAACAGTGAAGCAGTTTCATATCCCTGTGGATTATAGTCCTGGAGAAGCATGTTCTTGTGGTGGTAGATCTATAGATCTACCATGGCTTAGCATGTTAGCTTTTGGCATAGCAGTTGGAATTGGGGGCATCTTTTCTGGCTTGTACACTGGTAACCATTCCAGGACACAATGACTTTTTTTGCTACCCCTAGTAAATAATGTTTGTCTCCTCTCAGTTGAATGCTGTATGCATATGATAGCTCTCTTCCAGCCAGATCCCCCTGAGAATGAGTCTGATGCAATCAATTCTTGCATGTCTAAGCACACTCCCACTCATGCCCCTCCCCAAACATGATTTTGCACTGTTGGTTAATTGTACCAGATTCAAAATACACTTGATTTAATGTGTTTACACTTGATTTAAACAGCTACCCCTCAAACTATCTGTGGATGAGGGACTATCTGAATTTTATGGGTAGGTAAGCTGAGGCATAGGCACTAGCAGCCCCTTATTTAGAGTCATAAGCTCACCTTTGTGCTAGAAAGCCTCCTCAAAGGGGGGAAAGGGCTCTACGGAGCAGCAGAGGAGTATTCCATGGCAATCAGCTGTGCAAACTCCCCTCCCACACTCCCAGCTCTCCACTAACAAAGACACACTATTACGTTTCTGCAGGCTCCACTCTGAGTGTAGGCCCCAGGGGAGGTGACTGTGCAACAGGATTTGGGGAAAGGGTGTCCCTATTCACTTCAAGCTGCAAGTGAAGCTGTAAACATGATGTCTCCAGCACATTTATGCACCCTCTTTCCCTCCCTCCGTTCCTCTGTCCTTTCTTCATTTCAGGTTTGCCCCAGGTGATGTAACAGGCCTAGCAGTCCCACTCTGGCCACAGCCAGCCGAGCACTGGAGGGGGGATGCTGCTCCCTGTCACCCAGAGCAGCAGCCATCTTCCAGCCCATGCTGAAGGAGCTGTGCTGCACAGAGGCTAAAGCCAGGCTGCTTCCCATCCAAACGCATGTCCATCCTCCCCCCTGCAAATAGGAACCTCCTGCTTCCCCTGGAGGTGGATCGTAACTCAAATTTGCCCCTTTTCTCCAGCTATCTCTGCACAGGTCTTCTTTCCCCTGCTATCTGTCTGGGTACTTGCTGTATTAGTATTAGCAGTGTACTGCAGATCATAGGCCAAAAACCTTAGCCAAGTAAATAACTGGAGGTTTGAAGAAGGAGTGGGATTTCAAGATGCACAGGTGGCACTTCTGAAGAGTTTGTTGGCAGGAATATTGGCCAGGAAGAGTGACCTGCACCTGTTTTCTGTGTGTGAACCCAAGCCCTATGGCAGGGCCTGGTGTGCCACATTACAGAGGTGGGAACAAAGCATTGAGTAAAGCAAAGAATTTGCGCAGAGGAGAGGTGGAATCAATGGCTCATCCTCCACTGCCTACCTGCCAGGCTGCATGCTATCCCTGCTGGAATTAGCCAACTGGCTCTTAAGGTTGGAAAATTAAGACACCAAGAGGCCTGACTCACAGCCCCTTTTTGCTCACAGCAAGCCATACATAAACGACCAGCTTATCCTCCTGGATCTACACGGCAACTGGTGGAAACACACAACCCACTGCCCATGAGATGTGGCTGCTGGTTGTGCTTAACTACACTTGAAAAATCCTACTGGTGTCCGCCTGCCTCATTAGACACCTAAGTATCTTTGGGATTCGAGTCCTGAGCCTTTTGTGCCTCATGGTCCCCCACTGCTAATGGACATCATCAACTATCCTGAAAGAGCATGGGAAAACATATATATTTAGTAAGGCTTGTAAGGCTCAAACAGGGGGTTAATAGGAACGGCTTAGGCAAATAGTGCAGTCAGCTAATAGGTGAGAGAGAATGGTAATTTATGGGCTGAGAAGAGGGGCTGCCAGGTAATTCTCTTTCCCTGGCTGCTGTACAAAGCCAGCAGCATCGACAGGGCCTAGTCTGTAAGCTTGAAAAAAATACGTTTCTACAGCTGGATAGCCAAGCACAGCTCTGTATCAGCAAAACAAAAAAGAGATTCCACAACTTTATAGCTTTGAGCTGGTTTCCCTTCAAGGAGTGAAAATAGGCCAGTCTCACCACCCCTGCCACTGCCCTGGGGTTTTGTCTGTCCCAGTTGCTCATCAAACACAGCACAGCTCCAGGACAGGGAACACAACAGGGTCAGCACACGCATCTTTTCACTCCTTGAAAAGGGATTAAGACAGGATAAGAACAATTAAAATGTCCTTTTTAAATACAAATCCAACTTTAGGCTTAAAAGGGCATTTCTTTTTTCTTCTCCAGCCAAGTTGTTTAAAGACATTAAATTGCAGCATCAAAAACCTTGATAAGGACAAAAACAACGTGATGCACAAACCTCAGGAGCTTCTCAGTGGTTTTTGGCTTTGACACACGTTGAGACTGGCAGCAGGGTTCAGCCACGGGCCCTTTGGGCTGCGGGGACAAATCACTGCTGTGGCAGTGGGTTGTTTTAATTGGCACTTCGCGATAATGCAACCCAGACCATGGGCTGGTCATGCCAACCCTGAGAAAAGGAATAAAAATCCAACCTTAACTCCAAAAAGTGGAGAAATCAGGCACCATGGCCACACCATGTGCATGGTCATGAGCACTCTGCTACACAGGGGCACCACAGTCCAGCACCAAAACACACAGCCCAGCATCCACGCAGACAGCCCAGCATCCACGCAAGACAGCCCAGCACCAACAGACACAGCCCAGCACCAAAACTCACAGCCCTGCACCAAAATACTCAGCCCCAAACCAACACTTAGCCCAGCACCAACACTCACCCCAGAACCAACACTCAACCCAGCACCAACACACACACCCCTGCATCAACACACAGCCTAGCACCCACACACACAACCCTGCACCAAACACACAGCCCAGCACCAACACTCAGTCCAGAACCAATGCACACAGCCCAGCAACAACACAAATCCCTGCAACGACACACATAACCCAGCAACAATACACACGACCCAGCACCAACACACACAGCCCTGCACTTACAGCCCAGCACCAACGCACACAGCCCAGCACCCACACTCAGCCCAGCATCAATGCACACAGCCCTGCACTTACACACAGCCCAGCACCATCACTCAGCCCAGCAACAACACTCAGCCCAGCATCAGCACCCACAGCTCAGCACTGACACACAGAGCCTGACACGGCACAAGCCCTTGTCAGGCGAATGGCTGCCTCAAGCAGAGCGGGGATGAAAGTGACCTGACATGTAATAGGAAAGGGATAAAAACATGCATAAAACTGTGTATTTGTTCTGTGCAGTGCTACAAACCTATTGAGTGAGTGGGGAGGGAGCAGCCGTGGCTGTGATTAACTACAGCTCCATTGGTTTCAGCCCAAGTGCTTTAGTAAGGTGCCTGTCCCTGGTTTCATGCAGGATTGAACATAGGAGGCCTCTTGCCCAGCCAGAGTGTTAAGTTCTCAGGAATTCCTGCATCTGCCAGCCTGTACTTCTGTTTTAGCTTGCCCAGGAGAGACCCTTATGGTATTTAAAACATTTCACTTTTTCTAGACCTTTTTTAAAAATTTTTGCTATCTATCT
>VZTT01072430.1:0-13774 GCA_013400855.1 Buphagus erythrorhynchus
GTCTCCCAATGGTAGTGAACAAATCACTGTCAAGCCTCTGGAAAAACAACTCTATCCATCTTTCTTGTACTGCAATTATGAAAGCTTACATAAATAAGGAAATGTTACCCATGATGACTTTAAAAGCCTATCCAAATAAAACCAAACATAAAAATCATAAGTAACTGAATATCTCTGATAGAGTGGGTAAATCCTTTATCACCTTTTTTTTAAGCTTTAATTGCACTATAAATAAGGACTAAATTTGTGTAATTTTCCAGTTTTGGAAGTGCCATTGAATTATTGAAAAAACTCATCTACTACAAGAAGAAAAAATCATGAAATGAAATTGTAAAACATGAAAGAAGTTTCATTTGGTAGTTACTCAGGTATAGGATGATGCATCTGTCTATGGATTTCAGAAGTGAACCATTAAAATTAAACTAAAATGATAAAGTAAACACTCAAGTAAACAATCCTTACAAAGTACCTTAATGACAGAGTCTGACACAAAGAAAAGCCACACACAGTCACAGAGCTGAAGTTCTGCAGCCTTTCTTAGCCTGCCCTATAACACCACTTGGTTTAGGTTGCTATACAACATAGCTTTTTTTGCACCATATTTCTGTGTATATAGTGACATCAGAAGGTAAGAGGCAGGATTTTCTGTAAGTAACCACAGCTTGTAAACACAGTCTTTCCAAGGGTAAAGGGTCAAGACAGTTTCAAAGGAACAGCTAAACAGCAGCATTTAATCAAGCTGCATTTCCATTGTTCTGAAGAGTACTTGTACCTATTGATCCCAAGCTTGGCTGCTTCAAAGATTCCTCCATACAAGGAACACAGGTGAAAGACAGAGGCAGAAAACAGGAAGGGTCATGAGGAGCAAAAGAAATCTGGCAATAAGCAACTGGAGAAAAGTCAAAGGTCAATCGAGGCAGCTGATGTCTAAGCATAACTACAGCAGACCTGACAACTTCATCGACGTTGCAGGGTTTTCTCCATTCACTTGAAAGCTGCAAGGTTGGCTTTCAGTCTGACTCAAAGCAACTTCTTGATTAACATACAGTATTCAGGACTACTCAGCCACAATTTACTTTCTGCACATTGTCTAAATATATTTATGTTCTGAAAACCTTATTTAGCTTACATGCTGGTGCTGAACATTTTCATTTTCTTCTTTCAAGGAGTATTCACACACATACATCTAAAGTATGAATGTCAAAGAATCCAAACGTAATTTTCTCTTCTTCTTCCTGTGATTTCCAAAATAGTGAATCAAAATTTTGGTATATGCTCAATGCTAACTTACTGAGACCCACTGCCCAGAGAGGACAATTGTTATCAAAAACCCACTGGAGATCATACAGCTGTATGTACTGAGATCCTTACTGATATCAGAAACATGGATACTGGATTCCAGAACATGGAAAACAAAAAACAATCTGTCCCTATCACATTACACAAAACAACCACAAGTTTTAAACAATACAACTACTTCCCTACACTCTGACAAACTTTGATACCTCTGCAGTTTGTAAAATCTTGGGAAATGGTGTAGTTCCTACTGTAGTATTTTCTGAAGAGTTCACATTATTTCATATATTTATCATCTTGTAGGGCTGTGAGAGTTTAAAAAAAAATTCAATATTTTTCAAACAGTCTTTGAACCGGTATTATCACATTTCATTTGAAAAACAGCATTCATGAGTTCCTGAAAATACACAAAGCCTGTGACAGAAAGGAAAAAAAGCTCTGATTTTCCCAAAGCCCATGTTAACTTCTTAACCCATCAACATTTCCTCTGCTACAGAGGAAACGTGGTCCTTCTTTTCATCAACACCACTTTCTCCTATTGGAGATAAAAAAAGTAAAATCTACCTCAATTACTTCCTTAATGATGTTCTAAAGTTCCAAAGTATAAGGAGGTTAGGCATAAGAAGAAAAAATGAACTTTTTTCCAAAACACAAAATAAATTATATAAAACCTTGCACTTTGTATCTTATTTTACATGCACACTATTTTAGGCTTCCAGTCGAAGATTCTTCATTTTGCTTATTATAGAATTGAAGGGCGTCATCCAGATTAGGACTCAGTTTTCTCACTAGGTACTTATAATTTATATTCTTATACAAATATCGACATAAAAATCCATATTTCACTGTTGAGAGCTAAGACTATCTCTGTAGTATAAGTGTTCAATGTAACTTAAAAAAAAAAGATACATACCTTTAAATTGTTTTGTAAAAATTGTGAGATCTAACAAGGGGTTTGACAAAGGCAAAAAATGATGAGGAATTATAGCTCACATCTGACTTGAAACCTGAAACTAATATGATTTGTCACAAGTAAGAGGTTCTTTCTTCCACTGCCATGCAAAAATGCAAGAATATCAAAATTCTAGAAATACAGTGACCCAGTCTACAAAATATTATGGGTTATAGAATGACCCCATAAAAAGAGATTTTTTATTGTGTTATTTTAATGATGCAAGGTTATAAGTTATTGATTTTTACCAGATATAATCAATTAACACTTTTGTGCTGTTTATCTCATGAACCAGAAGAATTTTGTGTTTACTTTGGTACAGATTATTTATTGAATGTTTATTCTGTTTTCACTATGTCAATCTGTCATTAAATGATGATTTAGAGAGAAGTTAAGATTTCAGAATTTGGATAAGTAGCACAACCATGAAAATTCAACAATCATAAATAACTTTATCAAACTTTCTACTTCTTTATGTCTTTCTCCAAATCTTTACACTTTCCAGTATGTGGTTGAGTTTTCCATAAGAGAAACGGTACAATTTCACTGAAGGAAATAGCAAAAAGGACATCAGTGTCTATGTTATAATAACACCATTCTGGATTAATACAATTTTTCCATTTGAAAACCCCATACCTTAGTAATGGTTTAACTAACCATATTTCTTCCTAGCAGTCAATATTTTCAATGCAGTTAAACACTATACTTTAAATTAATCTCTTGTTGATTTATTGATGACAAATTAGTTTAGTAGTAAATGTATGTCTATGAAAAATACAACAAAAACCTACTAGCAATTAAGTGCAGTATGTCATGCAAGCATTAAAGACAATGCTATTATAACATGAGACACGTTCTATTAGGAAAAATAAGAGCTACAATTTTATTTAACTATAGCCCAGCTCTCTCAGGCACATACTGATCAGGAAAAGTGCAACATTCTCTCTTGAAATTCAAGTACTTTTCCTTTTTCCCCTGTTTCTTTGTGATATAACAACTTTTCTGGTTCCAGTTAAAAAGTAAAATAAAAAATGTCAATAACATCATCAAAAGGGAAAAATATTAAGGTCTTTTTTAAAAATGAATCAGGTGCAGATATTGAACTGTACTTTCTCATCCTTTGTCTCACTTTTCAAATTATAATTTCTTCCACAGTCACCATTAAATCTTGATCTATTCCAGCTCTCTGTATGGGTCATTGATTCTAGATGTACCATGGTTATTTTTAAATGTTTCTCTTTCGTAGAGAAAAAGAGGGCTGTCTAGAGCCAGATGGGTAACTTCACACTTCATTTATCAAACCCAATGCATTAGACTCCACCCTCTCTTTCCCACTATTGCTGTTAAATTTCCATATAATTTGGTAACAATTTTCATTATCATACAGTGACCCTAAAAAGTCTATCCAGGTTTGCATGGTTAGTCCAAAATTCACAGCTGTTCCCTTCACCCTCTATTTGTTACAGTAGAATCTGGGGTTCCCCTCACTTTATAAGCTGAGCTGTGACCTTCTGTAAGCAGAGGTCAAGAAGGGGTCAGTTCAAAGGGCTAGAGCAGCTCTTTAACAGCTATAACAACCTGTCCATCAGGCACTATCACGCAGTATAAACAAATCTGGGGCTTTGGAAACTCTGGACCATTTCTGTTAACACTCAGAGGACATTCACTGAGTCCTACCTGAAGTATTTTGGATCACTACCACTCAGAGAACAACCTGAATCCCTGGAAGACCTGCTCAGCTACTTAAGATACTGATGACATCTTTGCATCACAAGTCTATGAAACGGTGAGTGCAACACTAAGCACACTGCCATGTGCTTTGGGCTGTGGAGCTGAAATAAAATCTTAAAGAGTCATTTCAGCTCATTAATATGCAGAAACACTTGTACAACTTAAAGCAAATACCACAAGAATATTCTTTAACTGAGTAGGTACGTACCAGAACAGTTCATATGCCTTTCTCTGGCAAAGACTAAATTTCCAAAAGTTCAGTCAGTTTGTTACCAGTTCCCAACATGTATTTTTTTTTTATTTCAGGTGTTAATGACACAAATAAAACAGAAGAAAGAACAGAATGACTACATAACTCTACAAAGACCAAGTGCAGAGTGAAGTTTTCTGCCAGCTGCCCTCCCTTCATTGACCTAAATTTCTTGAAGTTGTACCGTTCATAATCTGCTCTCTAATGCACAATGTAAGGTAATTAGAGTCATCTGTATCTAACTTCCACAGGAAAAAAATTCTATTATCTAATCTAGCTGATCCCCTGATAGCCTGTTGAAAGTAAAGTACTGTAACCTATTGCCTGCCCTTTGACAAGTGCTAATTATTTCCTGTCCAAGCACATTTTTCTCATGTAATTCCAAAGTACACAATAGACTGATGTCTCAAACATGGGCAGCCCTGCTCGTACCAGGGTGGATGTTTTATAACTTCCAGCACAGTGTGCTCCATGGCTGCCTCAGGCAGGGTTCCAGTGCAGACCCCGAGCTGGGGCTTTGATGGAGCCCAGCGAGGTGTAGGTGACAGCCTGTGTGTGCACATCATACACAGGGATGGTCACTGGGATGGGGAACAGCACATGNCATGAAGGAGACTCTTGGATGGCCACTGGGATGGGGAACAGCACATGGAAAGAAAAAGGATTATGGACATTTAATACTCGAAGGACACTTTCTTTCAGAACCTTCAAGGCACAATGCTCTTGAAATTTTCTTTCAGGTGTTTAGTTTTTAGAAGGCCTGCACTTTGTCTGCTGGTGCCTCTCCCAGCCCCCCGAGCTGCAGCTCTGCTGTGTCAGAGGCTGGGCTGAGCCTCCAGCTGCAGGGCCAGGCACACTGAAACACACAGCACTTCCAAATTACTCATTACTGCCATGATTTCTGATGACTTTGTATGTGAGGAAATCATTTTTAGACAAAATGAACTCTAAAAAGGCATTCCCCTCATTGGAAGCTTTCTATTCCAAAGATGCACATGTCCAACAGAAAATCTTCAAGTGATTTTGTCTGTTTCCAACATTTGCTAAGCATTTACTAAGCATGCTCATGTAAGGCAAACAAACAAACAAACCCCCCCAAAAAAACCCCAAACAAAAAAAAAAAAAAATAAAAAAAAAAAAAAAAATCCCCTAAATTGTTCAAGAAGAAAAACACGAACCCCACATGATAATACGGAAAATATTTTAGAGCCAGCTTACTCTGAAATCTTAAATGAGTGGCATACAAACAAACATTCCATACTCACTGGAACACAAACTTATAAAACGCAATCTGTAATTTGTAAAATAATTATGTGTAATTATGTTTAATTTTTATCCGAAGTTTCTAAAATGTTTCAGCCTCATTTGCTGCTATTATTTGCAGCAGAAAAGATACCCAAGTGTCAGTCCCAAAATCTACAGATAACATTTTAAAATCTCAGAGTCTTCAGGAACTACATCAGCAAAATACAAGAGATCTCCTTTAACTTTAATTAGTGCAGGTAAAACAATCATGCCAGTTAAACGCTAAAATTGAATTACAAAAATCTGATTTAAAAATACTTTTGACTAAAAACTGTACTTATTTGTAAGGAACATCTCCTGTTTTTAAATAAAAGCTATGATTTTTTGGCAGAAAAATTTCATAGACTGCTAGATATTTTATGTAAACATCAAATAAAATAATAAGAGATTACAAAATTAGTATAAACCTGTAGCTTTTAGACATAGGTGTGAAAAAAGGCGACATCCACTCATTTAGCAGCCTAAGGTGGAACATAGTGGAAATCCTCTTTCATTCACCTGTTTCTGAACAAACTAAAAGTACGATGTGTATCTGGTGCTTCTGAAATGCATTCAGCTGATTACATCCCAGTAACACAAACCTTTCCAATTACAAACAAACAATTTTTAAACACTGTTAATAGCATCCCCTGATCAACGGCAGTGAAGAACTCAGGTGTAGTAAAACGGTCCCACGAGATGAACTCCAGCAATCCATACACTGCTCGTGTATGTGTCCATACACATCTCACCCAACACGATCCAGTTAACACCAGCAGGACACCACAGGGAAGTGGGAAGAGCATGAAGGAAGCAGCCAAGAAGTGCAGTTTTAGCAGAGCATTCCATCAAAGAGCATGGCTCATATTGTCAGCAATATGTGGAAAACCTGAGGGCACTTTAGGTGGCACCACTCCTCAGATCAGAGGGCTGCCTACCAAGCTGTTATCAGTAGCCTGTACTGTAAGAGTGAGGGAGCAGTCTACCCCACAGAAACATGGACTATCCCATTCAAAGAATTACTATGTGAACAGTGAAAAGTTAGAATTTTTTTTAAAGTCACTTTTCCCCACTCAAGGGGATTTATAGGAGTATTTCTCACCTTGCTGTCCATTCTTTACGTAGCTTTTGTCTCTCCTTAAGAAGAAGCAGGAAGCAGCTGATGGTCTCATTCCTTTGTTCCTCAATTTGTTGCTCTTTTCTAACTTCAGAGAGGACCAGACTTGTCTTAAAGGGAGGAAACATATAAAAATTATAATCTGGAAATAGGAAACAATGTGTAAAATTAATAGAAAGCCCATAAGCAAATAAGGACAGTAAATCAATAGCTTTTTTTATTACAGTTCCACTGCTGACAAATCAATACAGTAAATGATGGTTAGAAATGGCCACCATATATTTGGTATTTAATCAATATACATGGCACATAAGGTAAACCTTAAAATCTCATTGCCTTAAGTATCACACTAAGACATTGTGCATTCCAGCCCACATTTTCTTGAGGCATAGTTATTTTCCAAATATTATCTTGTATCAAATAATATCAGAAGTATTTTCCTCAATGTAGCATTTGTTTGGGGGATTTCACCCTCCCCTTTGCTCCTTGGTAAAGCTGTTGAAGAAAATACCTGTTTGTATTGTATCTGCTGAATGGAATTTCTGCTGATGTCCACATCAGCATGTTCTCTTTATCATTAAATCTTTCAAATAAATCAAAATATAGTCTTTTCGCATATGGAATAAATTAAAAACTGCCCAAAAATATACATGTACATGCAATGGATTTAAATAATCTGTGAAGCAGGATGACACTCAGTCTCTGCAGATTAAATGTTACTGGTCTTCCCAAACGTTGTGCTGACAGTTAAGAACATCCCCAGTTCTCTCATGTCAACACTATCTCCAGCTCCCTCACTCCATCTTTGCTTACTGACTCCTGCACCCTTTTCTCCTGTTCTTTCCCTGAACTTCCCCATGTTTGCCATGCTGGGAAGGAAATGGTTGATGCTCAGCTGCCAGCCAGTCCTACATCCACCAGTGCCCACGTGCTCCTCATTGTGCAGCAGTGTCTCCATGGCAGAGATTGAGAGTCCTTTCCTTGAGTGAAGATGTTATATTGCCTTTTCCACCTTAACCAGCCTCCAATATACGTGGAATTATTTTTGGTATTCTGACCTCCAGTCACATGTTCTGCAAACATATCAAAGCATCTAAATGCTTTTCGGAAGGATGACAGCGCAGATGGAATTATTGCACAAATCTGTTTTCTTTTCACAGAGAAGAAGGCAAAAAAAAGTTTCTAACCTAGGAAGTTGTGCATGTGAGTTTGAAAACACAACCAAACATAATCAAGCATTGCAATTCCTATTCCCAGCATAACCTCCCTTATTGGAACAATGTGACAAAATACATGGCATTTTGCCTCCTCCTCAACATCACATACACATTACATTCTGTCCTGCCCAACTAAAATGCCTCTGGGAGTTCTGTGAGAGAAATTATTGTTATTATCTTCAGTTTGTGAAAACAGAGAGATCTATCCTTATTATGATAGGGATTTTTTTTTTTCCACAAGAGAAAACAGAATGCAGGTAATACACTTCTTAAGCTGTGCAAACTAGGAGTAGCATTGTTACTGCTATGGTCATTCCAAGAGAGAAGCATTGAAGGGTTTACTGAGATAGAAAATAATTTTATTGCACCAACATCACATGCAGAGATCAAAAAGCATCTTTCTCCCCATCTCCCAGCTCTATCAGTTGGCCTACCAAAAGGTATTACCCCATCATATGGGACTTAAACATCAAAAAGAACATTTTCTTGTAAAAACCCCAAATGTTCAAAACTCTGTCTATACAGATCACATTCTTGACCCTGCTTTGACATTACAAAGCAAACAAAAAGCCAGAGAGCATTTTCAGATAAGGATTCCCTGACATGAGTTTCCCTTGCACTGACCTACAACATCTTTTCCACAAGCTCTAATATCCGCCAACCTCAACAATCCTGACCTTAGAGCCTCACTTCCAGCAGCTGCACAGTTTAAAGCAGGATTTGATAGAGGACTTCAGCAAGTGAAACACACTCACATGAGCTGATGCACATCTTTAATGGTGAAAATCACCACCCCTTGTCATTCACAATAAATTTACCTACCAAAGCTTAACTTTTATATTTATCATGTACAAGACTTGACAGAGCACTACAATCAGAGTTTACCTCTGTATTACAGGAGGATCAGACTGTAGCCATACAGCTAGGCCACAGTCCACCAAGATTTCCCTTTCTGAATGTTTGGATGGCCATTTTAATCACAGAGGGACAGGAAAATCCACTGATGATGGTGAGATGTCTGCTTACCCCCAAGACTTCAGGAAAGTCCCAAATTTAATGAGCCATGCCTCACAAAGCTAAAAGTACAGTTATTTGCTGCAACAAACATCAAGATCCCCAAAATAAATTATTCAGACAGTGCAGAGAATGGAGAACTGGGAGTTGCTAAAGAATTTTCAGTTAAAATCTGATGAAAATATGATGTTAATAGAGTATTATCAGTCAGAGATGGGTGATCACTCTTCCAAGTATTCACAATCACACTGGATGTGATATGGTATGAATTCTGTTGACCTGGTGAAATTGCAAGTTTGGTCCTGAGTTTCATTAAGTAAAGTCCCCTCCACCTACAGAAACATCATAATTCCGGAAACTGAATGTAATTTATTTTTTACTGAGAGAACAATTATATTGCTCCAGCCTTCTGTTAAGACCTTTCATTTATGTGGTGATGTACATGGCTCAAGTCAAACGCATAGTTTGACACTGACATCATAAACGCTTCTTTATTGAGCCCTGTGAGTACAGTCACAGCTACCTGGAGGGTGAAATAGTATTATTAAGCAACATACAACAACAATACATAGCAATTTAACTGATTTACTTGTTTTCTAAGAGTGCTGAAAGGGCAGTAAGGTCACCTGGAATGCCAGTGCAGGGCTTGATGTGTAGCTTTTATAGAGGCATTTCTTAATAACTTGCTATTCTTATAATCGCAATAAAAATCTCGAATTGTAACAAATAAAGCAGCATTCTGGGTAAAATAATATTATAAAGCATGTTCCTTTGCAAGTTGTCTTTTCCACGTAACTTGTTTTGGGATTTATTTTTAACAAGGGGATTCGATATATACCTTGACTGATAAAGGTCAAGGGTTCAAGAAACTCGGTCAAAGATGTTATCAGCTGGGAAAGCCATTTCCTCACACCAACACTGATAAAAATCTATCAGAAACCTGGCTGATACCAGTCCTGCTCTAAAGAGTTGGAATGACCTTCTTTTGAACATCACTACAGTTGCACATCCCATCAAAGAAAATCTGATCTTGTGCCTCAATTCTTTTAATGACAGATAATTGCCTGCAGAGGCCCCCTTTGCCCAATGCTGAGTGAAGCCTTCACAATTCTCAACTGGACTCAGCACTGACTCAGGGGTTTTCAGCACACTTGGGACTGCAGGACAGTAGAATAAATAAACAATGCAACCAGCCCTACAGCCTGTCTTATCTCATCCTTGTGTTCACAGAGATTCTTGAGGGTAGCAATGTTTACAAACTGGTGAAACTTTCTTTCTTCTGCTTCCTGAGCTGGCAAAAACATATCCTGGAGAACCTAAGCAACGAGATTACACAAATTGCTTATCACTTGTGGGAAGCAACTCCCTGTCTCATTGGCCAGCATACCTCTTTAATAAGCAGTACTGCTAGTATTTTCAATAAATCTTGCCCAATTCTCCTTACAGATCTATTAGTGTATTTAGGGCTCTCCTTGTAAAACCCAAATGGCACATGCCTTAAAAACAAACACACAACTCACCTCTCAAAAGGCCCAAAGCTATGTACACACACACACACTCTTATGTGTATGTACACATGTATCAGGAGAAAATCCAGCCTTTTATGTTAAACACAGTATTTAGGAAACTGTAGTCCTTGCCTTCCTTCTGGTACAGCAGCAGAACTAAGTTTAGGCATATCAGGCAAGAGCCATCAGAGCATCTTCTCTCATTATGTAAGAAAGGAAGGTTCTAAGATTAGATTTCAAGAGACCAACACCCTATTTCTCTCATTATCACCAACAAAATATATCAGTGACACAGGACTGAATAGAAACAGTTATAACCAAGTCCTTCTATTCACCCAGGATACACACAAAAAATTAGATACCTAACAAAACTAATCTAGGTATTGTAACAGAATTACAATAATATTTTTTCCTTAGATACACAGAAGAAACTCTGCTTTAACATTCATAGGCCACTACCCTGCTGAACTGTGGGTGAATATCACAACATGCCTACAAACAAGCAAGAAAAACCAACATCTAAACACTCCAAACCCCACACTGGCACATTTTCAATCTTATAAAGCTAGATTTTTTCCTTCCTTCAATACAGACTTCATGAGGAGTCAGATGTAAGGTTAGAAACACTGTATAACTGGAGACATGAAGCTTAGTGTTCTGTCAAACAAATTAGCCTTCAGTCTGAACTAAAGTGGCACTTGGGACAGTTTGCCTCTTGGTCCTACTTTGTTGGGTCAACAAATCAGATTTTTCACTCTAAGTTAAGATCTAATTTACTCACCACCAGTTAAATAGGATAAGCTTCTGAATCTTTACCAGCCATTTCTACTTTAACATAGCAGTCATCTCCAAAAAAAAAATCAATAACTAATACCGAAAGGAAAAACAAAGAGTAAAATCTGTAAGCAAGGCTAAAATATTATTCTGTATTTTCCCTGTTATTTTTGTCATTTTATTTGCTTTCAGTGAAAGAAGCACCCTGATGCAATTCTATGAAACTAGAACCTCTTTTAGAGGGGAGGGAAAAAGAACCTGAAATCTATTAAGTCATGTTAATTTAACATGTTGTAACTCCTCCATGATAAAAAAAGCTAGTAATTGATTACAAAACCCTGCTCATTTCTTCTTTAATTTTAAAATTTCTACTTAAAATACGAGCAAATGCACCCATTTTCATTGATACAATGGAAACAGCCGGTATGGTTTAAGTTATCACCCGGTAATTTGGGCACATTAAACCCAATTCTCTGCCTTTTGTTTATTAATCCACTATGCCAGATATCACAGTTTCACTCAGCAACCCTCATGTTCTGGATGATATTGAAAAATGAGTCATGTTTGTCAAAGAAAGTTAAAAAAAAAAAAAAAAAAANGGTGTCTTGCCCTTGACAGCCCATTAAGAAATCTCAAAGCACCTAGTTGAAGTTATGCTGTTGGCTTTTCAATAGCAGCCTAATAAAACAGAAGCAAAGCTTTCCAACTAGTCTTAAATCTTTCACATACAGTACATTAACCACTGCTGCTACAACAACTGGTTTCTTATGATAGGAAATGGGATTTGATTTCTAGCCTCTGCATACTTACTGAAAGCCTTTTTCTGACCTTTGGAGGGTTTACAAAATCATTGTTCGTTTTTTCTGCCATTTTCCCAGTTTCTTGCCATGGTGATCNTTTGTTTATAGAGGCCAGCTGCTCTGGCTCCGGCGCCAGCAGCTCTTCATCCTGCTATTTTACACTCACACCCCCCACTGCCCCCACTGGCACAGGTACAACTAAATGTTGACTTCAATGCTTCAGAGAGCACTCAACTGATTCTGTACATGATTAATTGCCAAAGACATGGCTGACCATATGGAACAGAGAAAGCATCAAGTAATTCATACTTCTGTATATGATCATTTGGCCCCTGTTGTTTTAATGTACAGGAAAGAGCTAGTATAGCACAGACCTGGTGTCTTGCCCTTGACAGCCCATTAAGAAATCTCAAAGCACCTAGTTGAAGTTATGCTGTTGGCTTTTCAATAGCAGCCTAATAAAACAGAAGCAAAGCTTTCCAACTAGTCTTAAATCTTTCACATACAGTACATTAACCACTGCTGCTACAACAACTGGTTTCTTATGATAGGAAATGGGATTTGATTTCTAGCCTCTGCATACTTACTGAAAGCCTTTTTCTGACCTTTGGAGGGTTTACAAAATCATTGTTCGTTTTTTCTGCCATTTTCCCAGTTTCTTGCCATGGTGATCCTAATAGATTTGTTTAAGGTTCAGTACATTCTACTCTTACTAGCTGTTATATGCAAACTGTGCAATGAAGGTAGGCTCATGGGAACTGAAAGGAAAGAAATTATTAACTATTTTCTTTCTAAGATTCAGAGAAGTCACTGCAACATCTAAAACATAATTTATTTTTAAGGAGTCTATAAAACAACACAAAAAATTCCTCAAAAGAAGCAATATACTGGCATATGCTTTCTTTTATCAGACTGGAGACAAATCATCAAATTTCATTTGAGAAGAAAGGACAGTTTATTTCAAAGCTGCAGTATTCTCAAGGATTTCTGACACAGACCTCAAGAAAAGAAAAAGGTGCAGACTTAGAATATATGTCAGTATCATTAACTGCTTTATATTAGTTTTATCTACCGTTAACATCTTTTCAGTCATATGCAGTCAAAGAAAAAACATTTAAATAATGTTTCCCTGTCAAAGCTCTTAAGATGACAGTGCTAAAAAGTTAATCTCCATCCTCACAGATCTTCTGGCAGTTTTGACATACGTTGGCAAGGATGCATTTGCTGGCACCTTCCAATAGAAAATATTTACATGCAGTTTTCTTGTCTGAGGATTTTCTAGTTGAGTAAATGATACTCATGGTCTGGCGGGCCTTATATGGGAAATTCTAATCATTGGATATTCATCAGTTGTAATTTCCCAGGCTGAGAATTCAGATAACATTATTCATACTCCAACAAAACATATGAATAATCTGCAAGCCAACATAAAAGTCCCCAACTGTTCTGGTTATTGATTGAGAACTTTCAACATAAAATCAGGGGTTTTAAGACAAACATTATGTCTGTTTTTAAATAAAATATAAAGAATAGAGAATTTTACAAAAGAAGTGTCATTTTTGTAGCATAAAAGGAATGGAAACTCAAGTTGCTGGTGTGAAACCATCACCACAAAGATCATACACTCGCCCCTACCATTATATTCAATGGTGCACATCAAAACTAAACATGTACATAACCCAATTATGGAGCAGAATGCTTAAAGTCAGACATATGCTTAAGCTCTATATACAAGTCTACATGCATTAAAATGTAGGCAGCCCTGCCTTGCTTTGAGGTATTCACTGCTGACAACAAAGGATGAATACCTGACTTGATAGATGAGTAGTTT
>VZTT01072430.1:20815-39941 GCA_013400855.1 Buphagus erythrorhynchus
AATTTATTATCTGTAATTTCACCACTACATGCCCACAACAGCCTGATATGACACATGAGGCATTAATTTTCAGAACTGCAACACACAAAGCATAAACCTTTTACATCAGGGGCTCCCTTTGTAACATCTTCTTTTGAGTTTTGCATGATTTTCTTGACCTCCCATACAACCTTTCCAGGCAGCTTTTCTTGTTCTTTCTTGACATAACACCCATTGCTAGGACAAAACGACCTGCTCTTAAAAATCACATTTTCTTGCTGCAACACAGTCAAATAGCTGCTCATTTCTACAGCCTTAGGTGAAGGCAAAACCAAATACATTAATGATCCCTTCAGATGGTATGAGGCAAAATAAGTCAAGGTTTCAAAGTAACAATGAAAGAGTGGATAAGCATGATCTCCCTGGTTTTGCAACACTTGGCTTTGGCTTTATTTACCAACCATTAACTTTGGGGGACAACATCAGAAATTCTCAAGTATAGTTTCACAAACGCAAAGTCAGACGAGCCAAGGTGAAGTTTGCCAGAATTGTCATTTTAAACAACTATTAGAGTGAAGATAACTGTATTGTATCTTGGTAAGACTTAGTTTAATAATATTTAAGGAGAAATATGAAACTGATGTGAAACTGTTATAAATGAAGAAAACACTGGGTGTGTACTCAGGAGATGGAACAGAGAAAATGGGTGAGGGAGGAGGTGACAGAATCTTCCCAGAGCTGTGCCAGCCCCTGGAGAGCTGATAAAGACTCTACTCTGTGCCATTTCAAAGGGACATGGACCACACAGCTGTCTCTCCAGAAGTCAAAGCCTTTCCACATCTTTCCAAGCACCCCCAATCAGTCCATTTGATTTCAAAGATACATAAAAGAGATAGGCAGAAAGTTGTCCAGAAATGGCAACTTGCAGATAAAGAAAAAAAAGACAAGAGATTTCAAGGACAGCAAGAACCCACCACAGCAGATTGTCTTTCTTAAGGAAAATAAGTGAAATGCTTTAAAAGAAGAAAGGAATATACTACCAGAAAATTAATACAGATTTTAACTTAGGAACAGTCAATAAGAGATTATTTCAGCACTATTAGAAAAACAACAATAAATTTATAATCAGAAGTGCCAAAGCTGGAATTACACCAAAGAAACTTCAAGGAGCCTGACAGGGAAGACAGGTGTCTTGTCAATAAATACTGTGCCAGAAGAAGGTCCAGGCACAACTTCTTAAGTCATTTGCCCAAAGCAAATAGCAAGCAAATGAAAGTGTGAGGAATAATATGATTCTTGTCTCCTACTCTCTATTTCCCTTCATGTTGCCATATGGTATCCATATCTGGAAGGATAAGCAGTACTTTGTACCCTGGTGTTTCAGTTTTCATGACACTTTACAAGTCTCATTGCTCATTTCACCGCTTTCCACGAGCTACTCCTTAATGACACCCAGCCATTGCTTCCTTTGCTTTCCCGTAAAAACAACATACTCAGGAAATAATGAATGTATATTTGTCTCTTTCAAGTAACTGCAGCTCCGTTTTAACCATTTACTTTGCAATAAACTTTTTA
Source organism: Buphagus erythrorhynchus (assembly GCA_013400855.1). Lineage (NCBI taxonomy): Eukaryota > Metazoa > Chordata > Aves > Passeriformes > Sturnidae > Buphagus > Buphagus erythrorhynchus. The sequence continues at coordinate 22,370 of VZTT01072430.1, forward strand.
AAGAGAGCTGCTTTCTTTTCCCCCCCTTCAAAAAAAAAAAAAGTACCTGTATATCTTAAGGGTCACAATATACTAATTTTAAAAAATATATACAAGTGATGTCCCATAGCCTCACTTCTGAGCTACAACCTCCATTAACTCCTCCAACTCAGCAAAGAAAGAATAAAAGCACAATGCAACAGCTGAGCACTCCATAGTTCATTTTGACTTTCCAGCCCAAACAGAAATATCCAGTGACTGATATAGGTCACAAAAAAGACTATCAGATTGCTTCTAATGGCGAGTTTCTACAAAGCATACTTTGCTACAGGGAATTATGAAAGTAGTTGTGGAAACAAAGAATTGGCCCAGAGAAGATGAGTGTAAGCTTATTAACAACAGCACCCATGCCCCAGCTGAAAGAAGCACCTGGAAAGGCAGAACTGTTTTGTCTCCTCTCAGGGGACTCAAACCACTGGGCAAGGTTGAGCAGTTTCACTGGAAGGGAAAAGGAATCTTCTAGAACTAGAGGCTAGGACTACGCCTCAGGTAGAAAACAAACAGTGATGAAAATGACTCAAAGGGAAATCTCTCTCTTCTTATTCTTCCTCAGTGCCCAACCTGCTGCACAGCCTATATGAGAGAGTTCTACATTTTTCTGCATGGCAGTGGCCTCTGAAGCAGGTGTCAAAACTTATGTTTAAGAAGCAGGATTGCAGACTCAAAAATTTAAGATACTTTAAGGCAAGATAAGGCAAAATTTCTGAAAACAAAACATTGTTCATAATAAATTAGGAGAAAGGAAATTCCTGGGAAATGTTTTCATCTCTCCCCAAACCCCAGATTTTCACAGAATTTTAAAGTCTATTTCATTCACAAACCATTGTAGCTATCTGGAAACTATCCTAAAGGCTAACTTTTCCCCTGTGTTTAGGAAAATGCTCTCAATGTGTGCTACAACATGGTCTAGAAGACATATTCTAAATTTTTCACCTTAATATGATAAACTTGAATATGAAAAACACACAGAAATCCAAGTTAGATTTTTTTTCCTAACAATACAATAAAATTAATACAGCAAAGGGAAAAGATTCATCACTGTTCATAAGAATTCATTCGCCCAGGGAATTTTTTCATCTGTCCTCTCCTTTACTTAGCTAGGCAGAAAATAGATTTTGCTGGCTATGTTTAATTTCCACAGCTGTCACTGTGATCTAAAACATTTATATTGGAGCAATCACATTTATCCTCAGGAAACCAGGAACTGGAGTACCAGTTCAAACACTGGATAGTCTATGTGCTATCTTCTGAGCCCAGTGGTGTCTTAGATTTAGGAGATGTACGGTGCAAATAAGCAGTAAAATATTTTTTGATTAAAATTTATCTGAAAAATGCAATTAAACAGCAAAAATGCAATGAAACAGCAAAAATGGACATGGTTTATATATGCTTATTGACTGGGTTAGTACAAATGTAAGGCAAAAGTAGGTGTAAAATGAAACCAGGATATAAATTACTAATATTTCTGATGTAAATCTCTAAGCATATTTTAATGTCTAGCAATATAACATAACATATATTAACGTCGTTACTTTGAATGTCTAGTAATGGATTTAATTATATAAACTCTGATTATGGAAAAAGTCACCAAAAAAGAGCATCACAGGCAACAGATTCATAGCCTTACTTGCAAGTCACGTTATTTACTTAAGCCCATTATGCAAATTTTCAAATTGTTGTTTTTAAAAAAAGATTACAGCACTTATATAAATATTTATGGTTCAACCCAAGAAAATAAATGGTTGTTTGTGATAAATGCAAGAAGGAATCCAAAATATTTCAGCAGACTTTGAAACAGGACTAGCAAAATTCTAATGTACTATGTATTTGTACAGAACCTAATCTTCAATATGAAAACAACTAAGTACATTGTTCTAGCTAGATGAGCTAAATCAGCAAACAACTGTCTCCATCTTTCATGAAGCAAATCTTATTTAGTAAGCTGGTTATTATTCTCAACCTTTAGTTGTATGTTCTTTCAGTCTTGCTTGCTACCCACTGATTTATTACCCACCCCCATGCCTTTTTTTTTTTCTTTTTAGTATTAAAAATAGATTTACACAAAACCAATAACAATTGTCGGTAAAAACATATTCTGGTTTTAATCAGGCAGTTCATCACTTAAAATTTCACACATACACACTACTGCAAGTGCTCTATCTGCAGACTTTCAAGCTCAGTGTTCTGCTACTGTGAGGCCATAATGTAGCCACTCCTTCAAGAAAGCTGACTCAGAACTATGTCAGCAGACAAAAAACTATTCTGACATATAAAGTGAAATTATACACTCACACAGAACTCACATTTTTAACTAATTGTATCATCTATATTAGTAGTTTACATATTTAATATCCCCAGAGCAAGACCCTATTAAATGCTGCAGCCAAGTTTAAGAGATGAAAATTCAGATCGTCATATTAATACCTTCAGTTCTTTTAACCCTGGCATCCTTTGCACTTCCAAGACTCTTTATACTTCATTATATTTATTCCTATTTCTCTCAGTTATTGTTACTCTCTCTTTTCTGCAACTTATTTCCTTCCAGTTCCTTGCCCTGCTCACAAAACCACTTTGACCTTTAATTCTGCCTCCTACTGAACTACTTCAAATGCTTTCAATACATTTTGTGGTGCCAGACTACTCACAGAAGTAGAAAAAAAAAAGTTTCTAAGCATAAATGAAACTCTTAAAATGGAAGTGAAACATTAAAGGAACAAAGCCAGTGTAGTATTTAGTATTTGCACAAACCACAGGCCAGCAGTTGAATGGCAGTCAGCACTTAAGCAATCTTAAACAGAGAAATCATGTAGGAAGCCACAGTGCAGTGTGCAGCATTCCCCCTGGAGCATGTACAGGAAAAAAGTACCCCTAAAATTTTAGCATGTCTGCTTTTTATCCCACAACATAGGGACTAATTGCCCTCAGTGTCTGAGCTGGATTCCTTGCATGCTAGAGCAGAACAAACACTACTTTTTCACCTATCCATCAGAGCAAACATGAAAGATTATGACAAAAGCAAACCAGTGCTAATCTTAGCACCTCACTGAGCTCAGAGCAAAACACCAGAGAGCAAAGCAGAGAGAAGCCCAGCACACACAGACAGTGAAACACAATCATCAAATGAGTGGCTGGACAGGAGCAACTGGCCTCTGTGCTTCCACTCATTTAACAATCATCCTATCTGCTGTAGAGCAACATTAAAACATCCACAGGTTTGGTACCTAGATTAAACGTTTAAGAATTACTACAATATGTTTCAATTTTCTGGCAGACTGAAGGACTTCATCCTGCAGTTCAGGCATTAAGCCTACTCTGGTAAGTTAAAACAGAGCTTTTATACACCAGTGAACTCATGTCCCAGACCTGCAAAAAGACACTGCTGACATTTGTTCAGGCTAGTCTGACCATGTCAGGAGCAGTTATGCCTCTATTGGAAAATGCAGAGGGAGGCTTATCATGCCTGTGACAGCTTCCAAGGGTGGCATCATTGGAGCTGAGAACAATCTACAAGCCCAAAACACTGCCCCAACCAGATGAGCCACTCTCCTCCTGTTTTTGGCTTCCTAACTTTTTTAGTGTTTCCTTTGCTCTTTGGCCATCTCCTTTGTTTACATGCAAGCCCTAAACACTGCACAGGGCTATGCTGCATCAACACAACTCTCCTCTAACTGGCTTGTGGCAGTTTCAGGTGCTACCAGAGAGGTTTTGGAGTAGAAAAGCACCAGTGAAGGGAACTCTTCTTGCAGGTCTTCCATCATGTGCAGACATTTCCACATTTGGAGTAGGTGGAATAACCACAGCCTGAAGAAATCTCCAGGTGGAACACGTACCTCAGAACTGCAGTCAAGGAACATGTTAGGATCACCTGTACAGAGGTGAGCAAAGCCAGAGTCACAGCACTTTGGTGTGCTCTGGCAATTGCTGTAGGCCACTGTAAAGGCTTTGCAGGTGGACACAGCAACTCAGCAAACCTGGACACACACCTGAATTCTCCTGGAGCTGTGGGAATGGTTACACAACCTCAGAAACGTGTGAAAAACAAAACAGCAAAAATCCTGTGGTGCCTCTCTCTCAGTCAGCTCCAGCACTTTAAAGAACACAGCTGAGAAAAACACAAAAAACCCTACGGTATTTCAAGGAAGGACTGAAATATTAGGGCAAGGGTAACTTCTGCACAGCCACAGCCTTTGAAACAACTGAAGGCTTTTAATATAGATGCTCAGTTCTGAAACCACAGTGACTGGGATACAGCTGGCAGCTGGACAAGAATCTCTGCAATACCTCCACATCACCTGAAATGACAGCCATATATATTTATACCTTATAAAGTGTGTGTTTATATGTATACATACACAAATATATATGCACACACATTTATAATCTTTAATGAATCTTTCCAAAAAGGCTTAGAATGAGACACAGGTAGGTATCTACTTTTTCACAGGCTTAAGTAGGGAATATCTTCTTCTATGTGCTTTTTACTATGATTTTTTTTTTTGATTATGAGATATTAATTATTTTTAAATGGAGGATTTCTGGAGGAGTTGTTCAATGCAAAGAGAACTTAGGTTTTAATGCCTACAGCTCCAGACTTGGGCCCCTAAGGAAGAAGCATGCTCCTCTTCTCTCCACACCCCAAACTGTCTCAAAATGTTTTCAGATAAAACAGAGAATGAAACAACATTTAGAAAAAAATAATCAAAGGATAAAACACTGAAAAATCCAAACTCCAAATAAAAGAATGTACCTTTGACCTCTGGTAACTCAAATAGAGTGTTAATCACCAAAGGATTAACACCCTCTGTATTATAAATAACATAACCAGTCATCAGGAAATTATAACACCCCATATAATCAAGAAACACTAAAGTCTATAATAGAACTATGCCCAAGCAGTGGGATGAGCAGTACTAATATGAGAAACTTAACACATTGTATCAGTTCAGAGAGATTCTACAACTTCAAGCATAATGGAGAGCAGCTCAGTACTTAAATAGGCCAATCTTTTTCCTTCCATCTGTGCACATGGCTGTATACACACGCACACACATATATATATATATATGATAAATGCATCCACGTGCCATATAAAAACACAAAAAAAATCACAAGCCTTCATCATTATATGCATTTTTTAAATTTAAAAAGATCTATGCATATATAATCTCCTTTTTTCTGAAAAAATTATGTTTGTGGAATTCAAAGCAAAATACTTTCCAACATACCTTAAAAAGTTTTTTTGCATTCAACATAATTATTTTTTTGCTTAAACAAAGATTATTTCTCCCTTATGTGATTCTGTACTATAACCCAGCAGCATATTAAATGTAGTATTATTACAGCACAAAGGTATCAATTAAAAGAATTCTATCAAAACACTAAGTTTTTTAAGAGATGGGGAAAAAAAAAAATCAAAGAAACCACTACCCTCAATATTTGGCTTTGGAGGAGACACTCAGCTACACCCTTATCTTCTGCCATCTTCCCCATAACCACTTCCCACTTACAAAGCCTCTCCATCCTATTTTCTCTCAAACCACACCACTCCATTTTGCCTGAGAGCCTTGGCCATCCTTTCCTACTTTTTCTCAGCCTCCAAAGCTTTTCCTGCCAAGCTTGTTTTCCATTCCCACTGTACCCAAAGGTCCATTCCACCCACACACACACTCAGTTTCATGTTTTCAAGCCTTTCTGCCCTGCTTCCAAAGCTGCTGTGCCAGGAGTGCTCACTCACCTTGCCTTCAGTCCTGTCACCCTGCAGCAGAAGGGCTCCCAGCCCTCTCCCCATCCCTGCCCTGGCTACTGCCACTCTCCCCTGGCCAGCTACTACTGCTGCCCTGGCTGCTGCTTCTTCCCCCACCCCTTTCTCTCAGAAACCAGTAGAGGTAGGTAAATAAGTAACATTAACAAGTCAGATGAAGCAAATGAGATGGTAAGTAGAACTCAGCACTTACTGTTTCCATCTGTGCCTGTGCCTTGCTAATCAATCTCCTCTATCCACACAGGAGGGTTCCACTGGGACCAGGATCCCAGCATTTGCCCAAGAGGAAAAATCAGACCCTTTCCTCAACATGGAGTACCTCATGAAGAGTATAAAGAGCAACTCATCTCAAGAAAGAACAACTGAGTTCAAATTACTTTAATTTGTAATAGTGTTTTCTGCTGAGACTCAAAGATCAGTGGAGAAAAGATCTGCATTCTCACAAACACACTGCCTTAGTTTACTTCTTCCAAAGCACTAAAAAGAATGTAGAGTTGTGGAATCTGGTGACACATCTACAAGCAGGCTGGGATGAAAATGGACAGCTCTTGCCATGTATAAAAATCTTCAACTTAGATGTGGATAAAAAGAATAGAGTTTCTCAGTTTGAGAAGCCTTTACAGTCTAAACTGCATTAGAATTTCCCCTTTAAATCTTCAGTAAAAAGGACACACTCCTTTAGTTCACTTCCTCCCATTGTAGAATAACTAGCAAATCTTATCTTTTTCAAGCCCACTATAAAAATCCCACAGAATTTCTCCAACCTTGTGTCATTCTACAACTATGAAATACAGTTTCTAAATGAAATACACTTTAAAGCTGTACCATGAGAAAAACCACAGCTTAATTAAGTTAACTAAGCTGATTAAGCCATGCTCTTTCACCTACTACAGGAAGTATTTAGCCCTGGAGCCATCCTAAAGGCACCTCACACAGCCTATGACATGTTTTCCAGAGATACTGTATATATTTAGTCACTGTGGAAGGGGAAAAAGCAAACACCCTATATGTCAGCATGCCAACAAAAGAACAGAAGAAGTATCAGCTGATAAAGCAGCTGTTTACATCTCATTCTTGTCTGGAAGGTAGGTATTACATTACAAGGGAATAGAGAAAGTTAAGAGAACAGTACCCCACCACCTCAGATCTGACTGTTATAAAATAATTTAAGTAGGAACACACTCCCCAAAAATCCTGATCACTGATATTATTACTGGGATCTTTGTAAGTTAATAACCAGACAAAGTGAAAATTGAATAGATTAAAGCAGCTTTATTTTAAAATAATTAAGAATAATATTTCTCCTTTGTTGTATTTAAATGCATTTATATAATTAAAAGAATTCTTTAAAATTTTCAATCCTTTTAAAATCTATAAAAGCAATTTCTAAAATAAAGACACAGCAGTATTCTTATCTTGGCTTTTCCTGGTACAAGGCTGCTGCTCTGTGTCTCATAAAGATTTCTGGCAGAGTGAGAAAACCTGGTCAGTATCAGAGTCTTTCCTGGGACCTGTCTGCAGTGTCGACAAGCAGCTAAGCTGAATATTAATACACTCTCCATCATCAAAAGCTGTTGCATACCCAAAGGATGAAAAATATTTTAATCAGCTTTCAGCTTGTCTTGTAGAAGTCAGTTTATTCCTTTGGGATTATACATCTATGTGCTCAATTTTTGTCTTCGTACTCTCCCTCCATACATACTACTTTTGAAACTAGCAGCAAAGAGCCTAAATCTGCTGTTTTGTTGGGAAAAGCCAGTTAATGCTGTGATTCAATTACAGTATTTTACATTTAAGAAGAAAATATAGAAGATGAAAAGCAAAGAAAAAGCTTGAGAAAAACAGCCCTGTTATCAAGCTTTTTAACATTAGGATTTCTTTAAAAATCCAGTGAGATTTTTTTTGGTTTGTTCAACATCTCCACAAATTTTAAGAGTTTTCAAGACTGGTTCATCTGTTGTCTTACCCATTTTTTCTTCTCCCCAGCAGATTCCTAATTATTGTGAATTCACAATTTCTTTAGCACAACCACCACCAGTGGAATTGACCCATGATTGTATAGATATTTTATAAGTATGTTTATCAAGTATGTCCTACATGAAAACCAACAAATGGATCAGTAATGGAGAAATGTTTTGGAGAGCCTTGACTGTACAAGTGTAGTGCATGGCAGCCTCTCCTTTCTCTGCTGTCCTTCCTCTGAGGAATGATGCCCATCCCTGTAAGGTTGCATTAATGAAGGTAACACCTACAGGAGAAGACTTTTGAAAGTGAGAAATATTAATAATCTTAATTCTGTTTATTTTTAATCCTTTTAAAAGCATCGTGACATTTTGGACTAGGACCTAGTCAGGACTTGTATTGGTCTTTGCTTTGAGCAGCTACATAAATGCAAAGCAGAACCAATTTCATCTTGCCTCAGCCCTGCTTCCTAGGGACAGATGTATTACCATTGGATATGCAACACCAGCATGCTCTTTCCTCCTGCCTATAAGAGAAGACATGAAAAAAATGTAAGTAAATGTAACTGAAAATCTGTTGATTTTCAGATTTTCTATCACCTCACAGAAGCCTGAAAAGTACAACCTCTGTGTGTTACTACACAGCATCAGCATGAACTGGTTTGTACAGACTAATCTTAAAATAATTTCTATCGTCCATCAGCAACACAACCAATCATTACTTTTGAGCACGAGAGTGAATTCTGTGGTCCTACTGCTGCAAATGATTTCAGCACATAAACTTCTATTTCTTGAAATGGAAGCATGACATTGGACAGAAGGAGACCTAAAGGATCACAATGAGTTAACTTACTCTGCCATGTGAAAAAGTCTTATAATTCAGTTATCCAAGCTGAGTCCCACCACAACATCACAAAACAGTTGACCTTCTAGCTAGCTGGTGAAGCTCCAATCCATTAGCATGCAGGACACAGCTTGAAGATCAAGCTAAAATGTAATTATTAGCAGCGTATATATGCATACATACATACACAGACACATAAAAATAATCACTTCAGTTTATTACAAAATGATATTGATCCCTAGGCAGCTAGACAACATGAACTGATGCACTATTCCCAGCTATTAACAGTGCACTTTGAGGATCACTGCATGCTAAGCACAGAGCTGGATTCATCTCCAGCACAGCTCCACTGCTGCCATTCCTGTCCCCCAGCAACAATCCTGCCTGTTCTCACTGTCCCCTAATCGTTCTACTCTATTACAGAAATTCAAAATGAGTCCTACAAAAACTAGTCTGATTGTGATAAACAATCGCATTATTTTACTGGAATAATTTAAAAGATTTGCTACATTTAAACTTTATATTAGTGCCTGTGCTGTGAAAATTATATAGAGTTCAGATTGACTAGCAGTCCAAGGAAAACTGCCAAAATCTGATGTTCACTTGTAACATTTGAGAAAAGCCAGTAATTATCTTCCTACTGCAGAATAGTAAACATTATTATATCTACAGCTTCAGGATCATTAAGCAGAAGCATGTGTAGTGACAAACAGAAAGTGCAAAAAAGATTCATGCAAAAGCTCCTGAGAACAAGACCTGGGAACTGCCAGAAGACCATCAGGGCAGCCAAAACACAGTAAGCTCTTTCTTAAACAGACAGAATTTGCCCATCTGATCCCAAAAAAAAATAAATAAAAGCTCCTATGTAGCCCCATCTAGACTTTCCAATCATGATGTGGGGAGGCAGAAATTTTTTCAGTTTCTGTCAAATGCAGGATGTTCTCTCCCTAGGACATAGCCAATAAGTAATTGCCAGATACAGAAAAAATCATAGCCTCATTTAATTGAGGAGGAATTTAAGATCAGAAATTGTCTGCAATGTAAAACCAAAGTAAGATCTCAATGTTTTGATTGCCAGACTGATTTTGAAAACCACACCTAAGTTACTTGCACAAGTTAAACTGAGGGTCAGTAAAAGAATTAACACCTAATTCATCAGGGCATAACGCTCTCCATAGCAACTCCTGAAGCCAAGTTATATTTCTTTATGTACAAAATGAAAGCTATAATTTTGAGCAAAGATGAAGTAACTGTTAGAGAACATTACAAAAATACTATTCACCCATGGTCTTGTTAGGAATTAGAAGGACTGGTGATCAGATGGGAAAGAAAAGGTATCAGTGTAGCAACAGCAGCTTTTCAGAAGACGTCACCTCCTTCGCCTACCAAAGCCATTTGGACAGTAAAGCAGCTGTGTTCTATTTTATAGTGGTTACAGAGCCACTAAAATACAATAGCAACCACTAAAATACAATAGCAATAAAACCACATTTAGCAGCACTAGCTGTATTAAAAAAAATACAGCAATGTAGATGGTGACATTTTAATCATGCTGCCATTTGCTTTCACTTTCATTCAAAATCACAACTTACCCTAGTTTATAGCAATCACAGTACAAATTATTCCTGCCAAACCACTGTAATTCACAGTTTTAATACCAAACCAAATCCTTTTTTTTCTGTGTAGCATGTCCATAAACATATATACACAAATACAAATCCATAAGCTCTGTATCTGATCACTTCTAGGATTGAATAAATAAGAACTAGAAATAATTTTCAATATTGTAAATAATTAATCAATTTCTGTACAGCATATAATATAAATTCTAAAAATACAGATTAATTTCTTTCCAAGAAATACTATTCCCAGTCTTCAAATACAGTCTTTTATTAAGTTTTTCTACTAGGAAATAGATTTATGAGAACATTAAAGCATATCATAGAATCTTCTGGGTTGGAAGGTACTTTAAAGACCGTTTATTTCCAACGCCCCCTGCCATGAGCAGGGACACCTCCCACTATCCCAGGTTGCTCCAAGCCTGGTCCAACTTGGCCCTGAACACTTCCAGGGATGGGGCAGCCACAGCTTCTCTGGGCAACCTGTGCCAGGGCCTTGACAGCCTCACAGTAAACAATTTCTTCCTAATATCCAAACTAAACCTGCCCTCCCTCAGTTTAAAACCATTCCTCTTCGTCCTGCCTCTCCATGCCCTTGTGAAAGACTGCAAAGAATAGTGAGACTGGTACAACAACAGCTCAATACTACAACATCATTATTTCCACAGCAAATAATAAGCCTCAGTAAACACACTATTGATAAAAAGATTCTGTGTTGTTCTAGTGTATACCTAGCCAAGGTTTTAGGAGAACAAATTTGATTTCTGCTGATTGTGGTATATGCATTTATGCCTTAAACACTAGCACAGAACTCATGGCATCTGATATGCAAGTGCAGGTGTTTAGAACACACAATTGTATACACCCAAGATTATAAAAATAGTGAGGATCGCAGAAAGAAGCCCCATTACAGTAAGAATAAAGCACAAGACAACAGAACTCTAGTTATCCAAAACTGCAGCTCACCAAGAGCCAGCTGTGTGCACAAGAACTCCTACAAATGTCAAACCTGTAGGTCAGGTGCAAATCCCCCTGGAGGGGAGGGCAGAGGCAGGACCACGGCAGGGGCAGAGCCACACAACCCACCAGGGTGCTCCCAGCACCCAGCAGAACTGCACCTCTGTCCCCCAGGACACCATGGTGTCAGCCTCTCCTGCCCTATGCCAGGGTACATCTCCTGTCCTCAGTGCTGTTCTCCTGGCATGCTGTGGCAGTGGGAAGGCTGCCCTCTGAACAGCCCCAGTTTAGAACAGAAATGTTACCGTGGCTCACATCAACGCAGCTCAGATCCCAGCCAGCTCACCGAAGGGTTAAAAACAGAAAGTGCTATCCACTGGTTTGCTCTGATGTTCCTGCAGATATTGTCACTGGATGTATCCTCAGAAGAATTCTATTCAACACCTCTGTCTTTAAGTACAAAGCTGTAGGCTGTAGCAGCTTTAGGAAACATAAGTATCCTTTTTTCTGCTGCACAGTATCTGTGTGTGAAATTCTCTAAAGGGGTTTAAGTATTTACCCTGAACACTATCAGACAGTTTCTAAAATTTTCCTTATCCTGTTGCAGAAACACTTCAAAGAGAATCATAAACACAGTCTTTTGTGCTTTCAGCACACATGTTGTTTTGGAAGCTTAAGTCTGAATTCCCTCAGAATTGTAAATAATTTTTTCCTCAAAGATGTGCAATACAACTTTACTTTTTTTTCTTTCTTTTTAGCATTTCACTGTGATTCTACTACAGACAATGCTAAATCCTTTCTCCCATTTCTGACAGCTAAAAATATTGGGGTCAAAGAAATTATTGCAAGGAAAAAAAAACCAAAAAAAAAGGAGAGAGAAATAGATAGAAGTAAGTCCCCAGGATCAGGTTTTGTTGTTGTTGCCTAAGATAAAAGATACATTTCCAGAAACATCTGACTTCCAGTGTACATAAAATATAATCAGCCAAAAATACCTTTATTTAAAGGCTCTGGCCTAAACAGATAAGGAGAGCCCCAAAAGACAATAAATATGGGTAAAGTTTGGGTCTTCACTGCCACGTTGTACCTACATTTCACAGCTCATTAGGCAAATCCGATCACCCATGGCCATATGGCCCTCCAGTAAAGTGTGACACTGCAGTATCTGAGCACAACGGGAAAACCAGAGGAGAAATTAAAATAATACCTCCGAGTTCCTGGAATTTTGGCTGACAAGGTCAAACCAATTCATGTGTCATTTAAGTTGCTATGCAATTTCTGAAAGAACCTAAGCAGCAACCAGCCTGTTTGTGATCCCATTATCTATTTTTTTAAAAATAATTGGTTAGTTGTTTAAAGTGCCAAAGTCTACAAAAGCTAGGAGAATTCCTTGTAAAAGCGTTATTTTTTCTTAGAGATTTTCATGGTTATCTGGGAACTGAAATGCTCTTGATTTAAATACATATTTAAAACCTTGCTTTAATTTGGGGGAAAAAAAATGGCTCTGGGCTGAGATTTTGTAGCTCAAGTTTCAGCATAGACTCAATTCTAACTGTCAGGCTGTAAGCTCCTGACAATAGTGGCTTATAGCTGAAACTATGACATACTTCATATACAGCAATAGGAGCAAATAATGAAACAGACCTCAAAAAGGAAAGAAAAATAATTTTACAATAAAATAGCCTTGCTCTCTGATTTCAATTCAGTTGTGTAAACAGATAAAAAGCCTGTTATTGAGAATAACAGTAATAAGAAGACTAAAGATAGTTTTAAAAAAGTTTTACAAATCAAGACAAAAGTTGTGCAGAAGGATAGCAGTCTGCTTGAAATGCCACTTTGATTATTCTACTTTCACCAAGTGTGCACGCTTCTGCTTTTACACTACCACAAATTAAAAGGTGTGCTGCATTCATTATCATCAGCTCTGCTTTAAGACGCCAAAAAATGAAACAAATGGTGTAACAACTGCTTGTGTTTCAGTTATCCCATTAAGAAATTACTTCCCCAAGATCTATGTTTCATTCCTTTAAGTAGTCCCTTCATGCAGGCAAACACTTGTGCTGTTAAATGGAACTCCAAGTCACTCACACTTTTCTCTACATTTCAGTTCCACGCTTGCTTTCGTCTTGCCAAATTCCTGCATAAATAGGTGGGATTAAATGGAGCCTAGCCTACCTAACATAATTATATATGTTGTGATTTTATACTGCAATGAAATTGATACATTTTAATAATGCCAGTCTTGGCTCTTTCCCACTAAAGTCAATAAAGGTTATTAAGGCCAACTGCCATATAAATACATTGCTACATTGCTAAATGGACTGTCAAAGCAGGAAATACAATTCACACCATATAGCACTGTAAAGGCCTTCCTTTTTTTTTTTTTTTTTTTAAGGAATACTAGATATGTTTTAAAAAGACTTCAAAAATTCAACATGCAAGTGTAGCCTTATATGTTTACTTTTCATTCCACAAACAAAAATAATTTCATTGATTTACATTTTACTTTTCTCATGTGAATCAACCTAAAACAAAATAACCAAAAAAAGACTGTCGGACTTCTGCAGTTCTTACAGATTTGGTGTGGTGGTTATGGATTTTCATAGCTAAAATAAATGTCAGATTGCAAGGTTTGCATGATATCAGACCCTGAGAGACAAATTGTCTCTCCACTGAATCTCAGAACAGCTACAGCAAGACTTGCTCACATCACATGAGATTTCAGCTTTTCAGACTTCTCTTTACCCAGAAAGCAAAGCCTGTACGGTCTTTTTTCAAATGGTAACTCTCCCTTTGAATTCTGCAAGCATTTATCCTGATGTCGCAGGTGATAACGTGTTAATCTTGGATGACTTTTAAAAAAAAAAACCCTCCAACATATGAATAGCCTTCATATTTTCAAGGGAGGAGGAGAAAAAAAAGGAAGATTGGTTAAACTGCTTTGGATTTAATGGCTCATAAATTCATGAGGTAATATTGTGGGAAATGTGATGTTTTATCAGAATGTCATTCAAATGAAAGGTTTAACATTTACATCACAAGAGTGAGCTCTAAGTAAGACTATCCTCAGGGAAAGAAATGCCAGGAATAAACATTATGATAAAATTGTGTGCTTGCTATAATGTACAAAAATATTAAATAAAGCCCACAGGTTTGAAGACACTGTGCTGAACTTCCTCCAATATCATACTCTGCCGTGACAGAAGAGTAATTACAATTAGCAGAATCAGAGATAATTTTTGAAACTTTCTTGTCTTCTTTAAAGCTGCTTTATTAAACAAGGGGGAAACCTAAAAAACCACAACAGGACGTCCCCGAGACTGACTTTTGTATCACTCTAGACACATATATAAAAACACTACGCCAGCAGTTGTTCAGCTCACACACAAAGGAAAAATACATTGCTTAAATATTTTCTTTTAAGAAATAATTCCTCTTAAGCAGCAAAATTCTTCCAAAACAATACCAACAATTCTAAGACATTTTTACTTTTTGCATTTTACATTACTCTCTCTCTTTTTTTTGTTGTTAAGAATCATCCAGCTAAAATTATAAATTTGGAGGGAAAAAAAACCCATCGAGTGCAGACTACAGGGTACCTTCAAAAACACCCTTTTGATTTAACTTTAGCTGTGGAAGCTAAGCACGCACCAAAAACACTGCACTTTTTATGTTAAATTGCTGTTGAATTTGTTAACCCGCAATTGATTTCCTGCGTTATGGAATCTTAGAGATTACGGCTAACTTGGAGCAACAGGGATAATTGGGGATGTTAATGCACATTTCCGTGGGTTTTTTAGCTCAACATTGCCCCCTGCTGGCGGCGCCGCTCAAAACGCGCCTTCTGTCCCCAAAAACACCGCGCTCGCTTGGAGACTCGACTCAGCAGACATTCTCAATTAACATTCTCTTCTGTCTCCTCCAATAGCTGAAATTAATTGTGATTAATATGTTATAAGTCATAAAACATTAAAGCAATCCTTAAAATATAAATTAGAAGCAGCTTCTGTCTTGGCCCGAGCTTTGGTTTGCTGATAAATATCATCCCGAGCCTGTTGAAAGGAGATACACTGACGCCACCATGCTTCTAATTAGAGACACATGGCAATGTCACACCAATTGCAGAAAACCTAACCCTTGAGAGTTCCAGAGTTTGCTGTTTTTCCATGTTTCCAACACACAATGGATATAAAATATCAAACATTCTTGTCTCTACCTCAGCTAAGCCTGCGTTACAAGAGAGTAAGTTGTCGTTTGAAAGAAAAACAAACCAAAAGATTTTTTTTCAATTATAAGGGTCATTCGAGAATGTGAGCACATAAGAGCACAAAAATGAGGGGAAAAAACCCCAAACACATAAGCAAGTTATATTTTCTCTCCTTTTGTAGGAAAATTCAATGTTCAGTGATTTCTTGTGGCAACTAAACTCCACAATTGAGCTGTCCGCTTTTCCAGGCGCGTTTTCCAAGTCTGATCCCAGCCACTGCAGGGAAGCTCACGCTGTGTTTGAGTGACAACATTTCCTGGGAGACTCAAGAGCTCGTTCCTGTGGCACCACATCCCCAGAGCCTCAAGCACACCTGAAACAAACCCCAGTCAGCACCCTCAGCCACAGCACAAACTCTTCCAAGCCACCACAGGCAAACTGAGGCTAATTTATGCTGTGCCCAGCAAAAATGGCCAAAGCAGCTTCTGATGGAGATGGATGGAGAGCAATGGGTTTGCCAGCATGGCCCCTTCCGAGTGCAAATCCAGAAACAGGCACACTGGCAGCTGCTCTGAAACTCTGACAGCACAGGCTTGCACCTGAGGCTCTGCATGGACAGCAGCAGCAACAGCATTAACAGTGTTTGGCACTGAACCCTTTTCAAGGAATGCACAATGTACTTTGAAGTACCCAGAAATCATTATTACATTTATTCTTGAAATAATCCCCTCTTGCAGGTTCTGGCTATGGCCTAAGTGTGCAGGTGGACCACAGGCAGTTGTACTTCCAGATCACCAATTTTGTTCTCAACTTTCCTCAGACACATGCACCACTGTTGTCATTAGCAGAGTTGTCTGTCTGGGTGTTGTACAAAAAAGTTGATAATGCACAGCATTTGTGTGGGGTAATATATGGGTGTCATCTTGTGAGGCTCTGAAAGGCTCATATGAGGCTTTTACAAGCCTTTCAAACTTTAAAATCAAGCAAAGTCAAGAACTAACTAAAATCCTGGGGTTTCGGATCTGATTTTGCTCACATATTTTCTGGCTACTGGGGGATAAAAGCAAGAGGAGACAGTGAAAGGCTGACATTGATTCTGCTTCTCATATGTTCTGAATAAAGTCTAAAACCCATTACTACAGTACAATTAAAAACATAATTGTGAGTGCTCTCAGAATTAGGCCCCAGAGGCTTTAGACTCTAAAACTAGTACTTACCATAATCTCCAGTTTTCTCCAACATTCTTCCAATTTAGCCATAGGCTTAAGCCACCAGTCAGTGCACTTCAAATACCTCTTGCCTTGGAACCAAAACTGCCTAAGCCACTCAAATTCAACCTGCAAAATAAAAACATGGCACCATAAACATCCATGGTCCTTATCCAGGGCAGGAATGGGGTAATGCAAGAATCCAGCTATACCTGAACAGTCCCATAGAAAAGGAGACAGACAAAGTAGGTCATTTTTAAACACACCCTTACTCCCAGCTGTTTATTTCTATTCCACATCCATTTGTGACCTGAGCTACTCTCTTCAAACCCAGAGAAGTGCAAAACTCAACTCCCTTTTTTTTTCCCCTGTTCTTTACATGGTGCACACATACAACAAACATTAAAAATTCCAGTCATATATGCACCAACTCTGGCTTATTGTGATTAATACTGTGGGTTTCAAATTGTTTCAGTCATAGAAGATTTGAAAAAACTTGCAGTAATAACACTGCTAGAATGCAGCCCAGTTTCTATGGAATGAGAGGGTGGCACACAAGGAATCACAGCCTCTCATCCTTCAGCAGACAGCCCAGTTACCAGAGATGTTGCTTTTCTTTAAGAGTAATCCATAGTTCTGGTCTTCAGAATTCCATATTTATCTTTGTTGTGGTAGTTATGTTTCACACTGAGTTCAAAGCTGCTTTAATCATTATTTGTACCACAAAGAAGATTTGTTTATCCCTGCTCAACTCTGAAGATGCAAACAAAGACAACCTACCAAGGTGAAAGAATAAAGAAAACTGCCCAAAGCTGTCACCTGACACCCCCTTTCCTGCAAGAGAAAACTGAACAGCTACAAAAATCTGAAATTGGTCCAGTTAACATCAACTAAACGTTTGGTCAATATATTAAAGGTTACAATACTTAAATTCTCAGTGTATAAAAAAGAATGTTAAAGCAAATTTGTTAGTAAA
>VZTT01072432.1:0-15266 GCA_013400855.1 Buphagus erythrorhynchus
CAGTGCTGGCTGCAGAGCTCCTCTGGGAGGAAAAGACTCCTTCTGCATTCCCACTGGGGTTCTGAGGATGAGCACTGCATGGCCTGCTCCCTGCAGCCTGCTGGGAATGGCTTCTTGAAGCTGAACAATTTCAGTACCTCCACAGCCCAGGAACCCACTGCATCTCCTGTCAACAGCTCATCTAATCAGCTACCTACATATCATCATTGTCAGCCTGACAACAGTGACCACTTCTGCATAACAGAGATTTCGTCCTCAGGGCTTCAGGCAGCTCAGCACTCCACCAGCACTTGAGACACTGTCCCCTAAATGTAACCCCTATTTTATTTTTTTCCTTCAAGGCCTCCTTCAGCATCTTGTGAACTTTCCCAGATGTCTCTTATCTCCCACTCAACTTTTGACACCCTCTTTTTACCCATCCTCAGAAGCTCAGCCATGGACATCCCCTCGTTTCTGCTCACCCCTGACACCCACTCCATTTTTCAGCCCTGCCCAAGGTGAAGCACTGCCACAGCAATTCCTTCACCTGCCCATTGCAATTGGTGCTTTCTAGTCTGGGCTACAAACTCCTCATAAGCCACAGAAGACTATCCAACCTGTGTGGAGAAGCCCAGGGTTAGAATGCAAACATGGAGCTCAGGACACTCAAGCTCAACCCCCGGCCCCTGGGTGACCTGTCCAGCTTTGTTCTTCCATTCCTAAGATATAACAGTATCCTCAAATTGGTAAAGCACATAGATATCTGTTAATAATTAGTACATCTCCAGGGAAACATGGTCCCAAGACTTTCC
This sequence comes from Buphagus erythrorhynchus, assembly GCA_013400855.1. Taxonomy (NCBI): domain Eukaryota; kingdom Metazoa; phylum Chordata; class Aves; order Passeriformes; family Sturnidae; genus Buphagus; species Buphagus erythrorhynchus. The sequence continues at coordinate 792 of VZTT01072432.1, forward strand.
AAATTTAGATAATAAAAGAAAATATAAATAATCAATTTTAAGAAAGTCTTGAACCCAAAACCAGTTAAAAGCATTTGCATTATTTTGTAACTCACTTTTCCAGTCAATCTCTTTTCCAAACCTATTGTAGTGGTGGTGAGAAGCAGTGCCCATCTGGAGAAGGAAGAGTCAGAGCTGCTGGACAGAGATGAGATCTTTTACTGCAGTAAGTGAGAAAGTCAGCACAAGTGGAAAATCCAGGCCCAGCCCTCAAAATTCTGAGGTATTTTTGGTCCAAGTCCAAAAATAAGTGTTGTAAGAAAAACTTTATAGGCAAACTGTCTAGAAGCCACAAAACATTTGCAAGTCCCTTTAAAAAATAATAAATCACTTTGGTCTAAGTAATAGATATAACTTGCTCTATTTCAAATACCCAGCTGAGAACATTTATTTGAGTCTAACTTTCGAAGTTTATACAGGAGTTTTTGTAGCTAGATAGCCTTGGTAACTTCACAGCAGGATGAACAGAGTGATGAGTCCTCCCCTCGGGGAGGAGGGGACAAGCACAGTTCTCTGCTGAGGCATCTCCTGATGGGTCAGTGCTGCCTCCAGCCCTGCTGCCACATGCCAGCCTCTGCTGTCCAGCTGCAGCTACAACTCAAGACAGCAGAGACCATTTTTTGTCTCTCTGGGCTCAGTGCCTAACCCAAAAATCACTCCATGGCCCACTTGTCCACCATCAATAATCTGCAGCAGGTGCCTGAGGGCACCTGGGGAAGAGGGAACTCAGACACCTCTGCTATTGCATTCTGCTGCACAGGATGGGGAGACCCCTCATCTTTCCTGGAGGAGCAGTGTTAAATGCCCAAAGCAGCCTAAACCAGTGAACCATATCCTTTCAGATACTCAGATCTCTGCAGTGTCAGGGAATATTAAAACAAATAAAACAACAGCCCCAGAAATAAAAGTGGGCAAGGTCATTTTCAAGAAATGTCAGTCATGAGAAAAATACAGCTATCACAGGTCTTCATTACTACTCTTCTATAGTGATTTTAGATATTTAATAAGGAACATTGCAAAGTTCTAGAGAGCCAATGGCCAGAAATCTCATCTTCTTGAGGCTTGCTAAATCAAAATCCCCTCTTGAGATTTGGTCATCAGTATTTTTTGTTTTATCACAGCATTTACCCAATAAAAATATCTACCTCATATCATTGCTATTTTTTACAAGGACCTTTCAGTATTTCCCACAGGAAATGGGATTGTCTTAATTATTGTCTGTCAAACTTCTGCAGTGTTGAGTGCAACCAGCATCTCCAAGTTTTCACTGGTCCACCTCCATCACACAAGTACAGAGACCACAACACAGAATGAAAAATTACTTTATTTATTTATTACAGATGGTAAAATAATTCAGCCAAACAGATTAGAGCTTCAGAAAGGCAGTCATGGAGTCAGAAATTGGTTCTGGTTCTATGAGGCTCTGAAGGAGGCCAGAGACAGGGGGGAAAAAAATCCAAACCTAACAGGAAAGTTTCACTTGCAGCACAGGTAGGGTGGCAAGGAAAGACCTCAGCTACATTCACACTGCTCTGGCCACAGTTCAAGGTCTGGTTTGTGTACTGTCCCTTACCTGCAACATGCAAGCATGTTTTTGAGACATGGCCCCTGGCCTGAGCTCTGGGCTGTCTGGAGAGGAAATGCCCATGAACACTGTTAACCCAAACCTCTCATTTTATGTAGTGTAGGCAAGTTAGGCACAGTCTCAGCTCAACTTGTGACATCCCAGTCCACCCCCAAATGTCCTGAGCTCATCTCTTCCTAAGGACTGTGCACCCTCAGAGCAGCTGCAGGCAGAACCTGACCATGAGAACCTGAGAGAAACCCCCAGATCAAGGGTTCATCACCAGCATGGCTGGGCCCCCAAACCAGGGACCTGCTCTGTGCTGGGTGACTGCAAGGGAGATCTCTGGGAGCTTGGTGACACACGTGGAGACTGTGTGGTGCCCAGAGCAAAAGCCTGCAGCCCTGATGGCTCATGATGGGGTTGTAGCCCTGCAACATGCTCTGAGCTCTGTTCAAAGTCTGGCACGGTGCCTGCAGCCTCTTCCCTGCTTGCACCTATCACTGTCAGTAGTATTAAGGGCCTATGGTCCCCAGGACAGTAATACACTGCCAAACATGCTGAGATCTGAACTTTTTTGTCACGTGAAGGAGTCAGATCGTGCCTCTGTCAGGGTTGCCCCAACAGCTCCTGGGGTTTTTTTGCCCAAGTGCTTGGTGTGCTGCATCTGCAGCCTCCAGGAAGGCACTGGGCACCCCTGCAGGCTGAGCAGCAGGTGCTGAGCTGCTCTTGTCCCAGTGCATACAGGACAGGCATTTCCCAAATTTGGCCACTGTGAGGAGGCAGCAGGGAGAGGACATCCCACACGGGCTATCTCAGCATGTCCCCTCCACCAAGAGGAAACAAAGCAAGAGAAATCAGGCAGTCCACGCTGATTTTAAGCCCTGGGAAACTATGCATTGCAGGGCATTTAGTCATATTAATATAGTGAGAGAAGAGAGGGACAGACAGGGAGCATGAAATTTGAGCTTCTTTTTTAGAACAGGAGGGTTCTCAGACTGCCTANAAAAAAATCATCATGATAATACAGAAAGTCCCCAGAACTCTTTAGAAGCAGGAAACTGTAAACAGCAACATCCTGAGTTTCAGTAAATAATTAAAATGCAAAACAGAAACACCAGCAAAGCAGATGTTAGGTGCAGATTCCTGTAATATGAATTTGGTTGAAGCTCCCCAAAATTGTTACCCTCCTAGCCAACCTGTGAAATCTGGTGTGCTTTGGACACTAAACATTAACTCCCACTCCTCACCCTTGCCACCAGAGATACTCCTACAGGAAAAGGAGCTCTTCTGCTGAACACCACGCAGGCTGCGTTTTTCAGCGTGTAGCAACTCTGTGGCAGGGCAGCTATTCCTAAGCCCAAGGGCAGAGAATCCTTCTCTCAAAAATAAGAGCACTTGCAAAAACCTTTCTGTGTGTCACAAAATAGCTCCAAGACAGGGCAGATGAAGGACAAAGAATTAAGAGCAGATTATAGTCTGGAGGACGGGAACAAATGAAGTGTTTGTCAGGAGCACTGCTGGTGTGTAAGGGAATGCTACCTGGAGCGCTCACAGGATCTCTGCTTTTGTAACTGTGCCGGGTGCTAAGAAATTACAGGGTTGACTCCCTATAATTTTATCAATACGTTGCCACACCTAATGTGATTTATGATTTTTGCTTGTGATAATCTTAAAGCTGTAGCTGCTGTAGTGCTATGAATACATGTAGCATCACCATTTTCATCAAAAACAGGAATGATGTTTCCAGCCTGTATATTTCAAGATGAACATTCACAAATATGAACAACCAAACTTGGAAAACTGTGTAAAGAAATTTTGTTGTTTTACATCGTGAGTTTTAACCCTGTAATATTTGACCACCTAATGCCCATGTTAATTCTCAGAGCCAGCTGAAATACAGTTTCACACCTGTCACTGCCACCTCATATACCCCACTTACAGCAATTCCAGCCATCCCTCAGCTCCTGCTCCCCAGACACTGCTGGCAATACACAGCTGAGCCACTGCTGTTTGCAGCATCCAGCTCACCAGCACAATTTGAGCTTCTTTCCATGCATTTGTACAGCCTGCAGTGACTTTTGTGCCTATCAGCATTACTAAACAATACAGGCACTGAACCTCCCAGGGCAGGGTTTTGTAAGCAGGCTTATTTTTGTGTTGCAAAGAACCTACTGAAGCCCTGATCACTTACTGCAGGATTTCCCCCTTCTCACTTGGGGAGGTGGCTGTTCTCTTTATAGCTCCATGCACTAACTGAATTCCCCTTGCTTATGTGTACTGGTATTTATCACATCAGACCACCTGTGGCATTTAAACACCTGATTGGAAATGACTCAGCAGCAAAATCCTGTGGGGAGGTGATCTGCTACACAGGAGTGATTGTAAACAGGCACCAAAAACTCCCAAGTAAGGCCTAAGAACAAATACAGATGTTTCCATGAAGCTGTCTGAGCTGATGTTATCTTTTATCAGCAGAGCTAGTCAAACCTCAGAAATCTATTATAGCAAAATACTTTCATTCTGATTATTTCAGTGTTGATCATGGGCTACAAAATTTTGAGGTAAAAAGAAGTCAAAATTTGTATGGCAGTATACCCACTGGCTCCCACCACCATGTCCACGTTCCCAGGACACATAAGTGCAAAACTAGCTTAGAGCCAGGCACCAAACTGAAAGCCAAGTTTCCTTGATTTCTTCCTCATCCAAGACCCTCCTTCCTCCCCCCTACCTTATTACTCCTATTGAAATTATTTTATAAGGAAGTCTTCAATACTGTTTTGGACATGTGTTGAACAGCAGAGGGTTTTATTTTTCCCCAAATCGAAGCTGAGCTCTTTTGCTTTGTATCAGGCCAGAAATCCTGGTGTTTGTTGAGAGGAGCTTTTGCAATTTAGCTTGTAGCAGAAGGTACAATGTAAATCAGCATGGAATTAAAACTTATAACATGTACCATGAATATCCTAAATGCCTCTGAACAGATGAACTATTAGGAGCTTGCTTCTTTAATTTTTTCAGGATTTTTGGAAGTAGAGCAAGGCACTATAAATCAGGTGTCCTTTCCTCACAGTATAAAGGACCCTATGAAAGATTTCAAGTATTCTCCTTGCAGTCCTTTGGGATCTGAGAAAAAAAAAGATTGGTTTGGTTCCACTTTAATCCTTTAAGCAGCACTAAAAGGACGTCCAAGAAGAAAAATATTTTATTGAGAAGCCTATATTGTTTTGAAGAGAAAAAAAGTGCTGTCCTTGTCAGTGGCTGTGGAGTAAAGGGGTCCAGCAGGGACAGAATAGAGGAGGGCAGCAGGGATAAGCAGACTTCAAGGGCTCTGCCAGGAAGAGAGAACTGAAAAAAGTTCAATGTGCAACTCAAGCGCTGTTTTGTAAAGATTTTATCTTTTAAACCCATCTTCTGATGAAATTGCAGTACAAGAACAGGACAGTGACCAAAGAACAGACCTCAAAGACGAGATAGAAATCCTCCCCTCCTCACCACCAGCAGCACACATCCCTGATGAGGTGCAGGAGGCAGCTGAGAGGTGCCATGCTGGCAGCGTGTCCACTGCAGAGCTGCTCTGCAAAGCCCCCCTGCCAAGGAGGCCCCTCTGCAAGGGTTGTTTTGGCACATGGAGTGCTGTCCTCTCATGTGCATCTGGCTCCAGCTGTGGTCCTTCCCTCATGGAATTTTTACCAGGGGTGGCAGCATAGCTGTGAATGTGACCAGCACCCCACAGGAGAGCTCACAAAGGCCAGAAACAAAGGCACCTTCCCACCTCTCCCTGCATGGAGCCAATTCTGCTCCTTCAGGAGTCACCAGCTGCTCTGAGCACACCACAAGCTGCTCAGAACCATTTCTGGGCCCTCTCTGAGTCTCTGGAAAGTACCTGCACTATCACTGGCTGTTTGTGCAACTAGATCTGTACCAAGTCATGTGTCTTTCTTTACTTGACTTCAGGTCTTTCTGCCAACACAGCAAGTTTGGGCTCCCATAGCATAGATGAAGGCAACTGAAATTTGTCCACTCTGTAATAGCAGGAGTTCAGTTATTCCTCAGCAAAGTATAGTATGAGGAAAGAGAAAAAATGCAATGTTGCCCAAATGCAAGGATTCTGCAGAGCCTGCAGGTGGGATAAGATTCTCCTGCAGGACACGACCCCATGACAACTTAAGCAAATCTCTGTCTCAGTGTCACCCAGCTGATACCTGAGTGAAAGAAGAGCCCATTACTCCAGCATCAATTCCCAGCCATGAGGGACACAGCCCTCTGCTGCTGCAGCCAGCATGTTTTGTCTGGATGTGCCCCCTCCCAATCCAAGGGACAGAAGCCTGCAGTCTCATTAGTGCCTGTTGGCAGTGATGAGCAGGGGGTACAGTGAATTTCCACCTCTGCTGTACTGCAGCATTGACCTTGGCCAGACTCCTATCTGAGAACTGCAGTCTGTTCACCAGCCCTGTTTGATAGGTGTGGGAACCAATGAGGGAAGGTGAAGTGACACATGCAATGCTCCTGATGAAAGATCTCTTTGAACCCAGGAGCTGTGGCTGGCTGGAACTAGGCCCTGCTCACCAAAATCCATCCAGATACAGCACCCAATAGATGACGCTTCCATGGCTCAAACACTCCCCTTCTTTCCAGCTAATTTCTAATACCCTCCTTAAGTAATTTCTTACAGTTTTCCTCATTATTTAATGAAACCAGATTTTTTTTTTCTACGTACCTGGCTGGGGGGGTTTTGTTTGATTTTTTGGTTTTAGCAACCTCCTCAAAACCCAGGACCATGTCTGAGAAATCAGGTTTCCAGCACAGATGCTTCAGAGACCAGAGGATTTCAGGGTTGTTCCTCTGTTATTAGTGAGATCTGGGAGGCTGAACTGTATCACATTGTGTTGAGAATACAAAGTGAGAAATGAAAGGAGAAAGAGCAGTTTGTGTGAGAGCCCTTTCATTCAAAAGGGAGGAGTGAGCCATGGTGAACACCTTCAACACAGCAGCAATGTGAAATCCTGAGGCCAGCAATTAGCCTGGGCATGGGGAGAGGGAGGAGCAGAGCAGGCAGGACTACAGTGCACCAGCAGGTGCATTCTCAACAACCCACAAAGAAGAGAGCTCCTGGGTAAAACACAGCCTAATGACCATTATTTCCAAGAACACAAGTAACTTATCTGTAAACATCACTCCCCCAACCAGGCATTAGCTGAAAAAAAAGCAGCTTTGGGGAGAGATACTAATTACATAGCTCTAAACAGCTGGACTTTGATCATAATTACAGTGCCTTCTTCATCTTACATTAGTGGCTTTCAGCTGCAGCTAGGTGGGCACTTCTTGGAAGGTGGAAATCCCACCTGTTTCAGATAATCAGCTCTTTTTATGACTCAGAGCTGACCTGGGTTTTCTGCAGCACAGGATAAGCTCCCAGTGTACCATCCAAGCCAATAATTCGTGGGGGTCAGTGGCCTGGCATTCAGTGCAGGTGCTTCTTGTCATTACAGCAGCACTTCCCAAGTCCCAGGAGCCAGAGCACTGAGTGTGCATATTCCTGATTTCAAGTATTTCCCTTTACAAGTAGAAGGAGAAAGTCTTTGAGGTCTGCTGAATTTTATCATCTCTTAGCTCTTTCTGTTTAAGAAGAAAGGCAGATTCAGGATACACCTGTCCAAACAACCTCAGTCACAAGCTACATTTGCATCCTTCACTTCTGCAAAAGGATGTACATCCCCATCAGCAGCCACTGTTCCTCTGTCCCTCTGTTAGCTGGGCTGCAGCTCCAGCACTGAACTCCAACACACAGCAGTGAGTGGGGCTGTGAAGGAGGAGGCTGCTGCCCTGCGACCCAGCTGAGTTCCCTGTGATTTTTTTGTGATGCTTTGCTTTGATACCCACATTTACAAAGAATTTAACTGCCTAAATGAGGGAGCTGGGATGTTGAGACAGAGGCTAAAGTGGCCTAAACACTCACACAAGGCACAGTCTGGGCACTCAGCTATTTTTCCTCATCTGTGGCACTGAATTACTGTGTTGTTTGGATATATCATTTTACAATGGCCTGTGAAATGACAGGCATAAAGCATATGAGCATCATAAAGGCACATTAGCTAATGCTCCTCGGTGTTTTCTGTCTTCACCTCTCGACAGAGGAAATGTTTTACCTGGCTCCCGCGTGCCCTGCCTGCTGGACACCCCCAAACTGAAGAGATAACTAGATGTAGCAACAGCAGAGGGTAAATCAAAGCCACAAACCTTAGAGTTAACTGGCATTTATAACTGCTTCCCCTTCCACACTGAACTACAGGGAAATCTGTGTGACATGCATACCCTCCCACCAGTTTAACAGGGTTTAGAACACTTTTCACTATTGGTGTTTTGCCAGCATACCTCAGCTCAGCGTTATCAGTTTGCTGGTTAGATAATTACTAGATGTAATTTTAAGGTTGCAAAGAAGCACACTGGTATTAGCTAAATAAAGTATTTTGACCACATCAAAGCAGAAGTGTTTAAAACTGTGTAAAATAAATGCAATTCTGAAACTATTGAATTTTGTTAAAGCAGTCAGAGAAATGTCACATAACACATCATGAATGTGCAACGAATGGAGCTTAAAGATGAAGACCATCTATGTCTCAGACTGAGAAAAGTATCTTTAGGGCCAGCTTTGAGCTGATTTGGACCTGTGGCAGAGCACAGTCACTAATAATTGAACAAATGCCACTCTTGGCTCATGTAAAGAGACATGTATAACAGCTGAGACATGCTGTTACTCTAAGCTATATCTCAAACAGGTTTTATGACTGAGGGGTGTCACAAATTCTCTCTGTCCTGAGGCTTCCCACACTGCAGTGGTCACTTAAAAACCCATCATGCTGTTAAAGCGTGTGGTGAGGAGCAGCATTTCTACTGTAAGGCCTGACTCGCTGCATGAGACAGATTTGTAGGGGTGGAAGAATTATTTAAAAAGTTCTACCAAATACAGCCAATGGATTCTTTTTCTCTTTAATTGATGCTGCAGCTGAATTTTTTGCCTGAGCCACAGCACCAGTTTTCGGAGCCTGTTATTTGACATGAGATGGGGATACAATCTGGCAGGAGTTCACAGGTTGGGAAGCTGTCCCACAGCTCAGGTATGCTTCCCAGTGCATCTTCACGCTTTCCAAGGTCAAGGTTTTCCCCTTTATTTTCCGTTTTTCTTCATTTTCAGTGTTGGAATTTGCCTGGCTGGGGCTTTCAGCCATGGAGACATTAATGTGCTGAAGACTCCACCACTGCCAGCCCGAATGCACCTTGCTGGGCAGGCACTGCTCCTGTCCTGCTTTCTGCTGGCCACAGCCACATCCCCACGGGGTCAGCAGGGCTGGGTGGATTTGCAGGAGATCAGAGCGTGGCTGCATGTGCCTGGCCAGCCCCGGGCTGGTGTTGTGGAAGGTCTCTCTGGGGAATCCAATACCCCCAGCTCCATTCCATCTTCCTGTGCCACGGCAGCGCTGCCAAGGACCGTGCGCTATTCCCCAGCCTCTCCTTTCCCTCTGCTGGCCCCAGACCCGGCTCCTCCTCGCTGCCAGGTCCCCACTCTCCTCCCCAGGACCTTCACACAGCACTGGCACCAAACACCCACATTAAGGGGGGATGAGAGTCCCCACAAACCTTGTAACAAAGCACAACAGTGGGAAAAAAGGCAGAGATGGCAAAGCTGGCTGCAATGCCACAGGCTGGGTGATGGTGGCCAAACCCTTCCCCAGCACAGAGCCATGCAGCAGGGCACCCTTCCTCAGCACCCTGCAAGGATGCAGAGTTAATAGTTAACTCTTCCAGAAATTAATGCCTCGTCAGACACCAGCCAGGGCTTTTACAAAACACAGACAGAAGCCAGTCTTATAAAGGAGCCCAACAAGTGACCGTGCCCAGAGGATTTCACCTCTCCGAACTTTACGACTGGAAAAATACCATCTACATGTCATTTGCATGCTTAAATATAGTATCTTCTATTGGGAGAAACAAACAAACCGACAATGTGATACTGTGACACCTCGTGTGGACATGCTCTTTTATCTGCTGGAAAGTTATAAAACTCGGCGTAACAACAAAGCTAAAATAAGAGTGGTTGTCAGGCTCTGACGCTGGCTGTTAGACAGAAGGAAAAAATATTCCTGGAAAATTACGCTCTCTTAGAAGGCAGGTTTTTTTTTCTCTGAATCTTTTAAATTAATTATTTATCCTTTAAATTCTAAAATCTCAGGGCTTAATATTTCAGCTCATATAATTCCTAGGAGTTTTTTTCACTTTAAAGAAACAAACAAACACACAACAGAAAGTTAAAGCCATTCCTGTACTACCCAAAGCACAGTGTAACCTTCTGCTCCAAAACACCGGGGAAAGATACTATCAGCTTTCATGTTATTTATCATATTTTTTTCCCTCTAATGCCAAAGAGGAAAAGGAGATATCTTAAACGGATGCCTATAATTAAACAGTAACCTGTTAGAAAGCCAAAAATAATAATAAGCTCCACTGAGCGTGAAGAGAGCGGCACATTTTTTCCGCGTGCAGCCCAGCTGCCACCGGCCGATAGCAGGGAAGTTAACAATTACACAGGAGACTGCGATCAAACCTGCGATAGCAGAGTTACGTCACGCTCACACTCACCGCTGGATGCAGGAATCAGGGTAGTATGGCAAGGTGGTGAAAGGTGCTGCTTCAAAATTCATTTCCTTCCAGCCCCTCCTTGGGGACAAGGCGAAATAAAATAAATAAATAGATATAAAGCCAGCAGGCTAAAAGCAATAAGGTCAAGTGGTACACGAGGTGCAACTTTAGAGATTTATTTTACACTTGTGGATGGGTGGGATCTGCCGGGGACTTGGCCAATGGGATTCACAGAGTCACCCGAGCATCACCACCACTCCCTCCTCGCCAGCTGGGCATCTTCTGCACAGATATTTTCCCCTCCTCTCAACATCCTTAATAAACTTTGGTGTACGCTGGTGACACTTGTTGTTTGGAGCTCATCTGGGGCTTCTCTGAACTTCTGATCTCGCCGGTCATTGGTTGCCTTCCCGCCTGACTTCACAGTTTAATTTTGGCAGCTCTTGCAGTTTTACAAACTACTGTGGCCGCTGGTCATCCTCGTCTCCAGATGGCCGGAGTTTCCTCTGCTGGGTGCAGCCCGTGCTGAATTTCATCATACTTTAAAAGCTTTCCTTGTCAGCTCTGGGGTTAGTACCTGCTTATAGTTGCCTGGGGAATTTTTCAGTCTTTCTCACACCACAGCTCAAACAGTCTGTGTGGTCACAGTTTCAAAGCTGAATGACAAAATATGGGGAAATTCCTCAATTAAAATTAACTCTGAACTTTTGCTCCTCTGCCTCCCCTTCCTGCCCTCCTCCCTGCAAGAAAACTATCAGATATATTCAATGTTTCCCTTTATAGCTTTTCGCCATTTTTTCCAAAACAATCGAGATGATACAGAAATCTTGCATTGTTTGGTATTCTGTAAATAACATATACATTTTCTGCATTAAAAAAACCCATATATTTTCAATTATCTTGAGAAGAAAGTAAAAGTAAGAAAATAGAAATCACACCTTTTTCAGACGTTAAAGCCTCGAGAAACAAGAGTGAAGTCCACCAAAACAAACTACCAAAGATGAAAAGCAGATCTGATTTTCCTGAAGTAATATGAAAGCAAGAAAGAATGGCTTTAATTCTCTCCCCACCATCTCTTTTGGGTTTTTCCTTCTCTCTTTTGAGTCACACAGAAAATCCTTCAGGAAAGCAACCTGTTTTGCCCCCCTATTTCTTCCCCCTCCATGATTTATCCAAATAGTACAGGCTGTAAACCTATCCTGGTTTTGTGGGTTTGGAGAATGAATGAAATATGAATCAGGAGCTAAATTAAAATGGATTCCAGCAGGAAAAAAATAGCACCCACATATCTGTGCACCAGAGAGATTGCATCTTCAAGCAGACCTTTACGTTTGTGTGGACAGGGAGAAGTGTAAGGGACTGCCCTATAGCTCAGCTATAGTGCATATTTTGTGCCAATGTCAGCACCAATTCCAGCCACCCCTGAGCAAAAGTCAGGGACCCTCTGAGATGGCAGCAATTATCTCTTATTTTTCCCCTCTGTGGTTTCCTTGTAGGAAATGTTGGTTCGAAGAATGTCACGTGGAAACATTTTCCTTGCTGCCTGTGCCAGGGTGGCAGGAGAGCTATTTCAGACTTGACATTCTCCACCCACACTCAGCCTGATAGTTCCTAACATCTGTGAATTGTGAATCCTGTAAACTCGCAGGGCTGATCCCCGGCCAAGTCCAAGCAGCTTCCACTAAATGGCACTCACCAAGGAAGAGAGGCTGGAAGTGAAGGGTGTGTTTATTAACTTGAGTTAAGGGCTCCCTACTGCTGGACACTGCTTCCCCTGCCTGGCCCATGGAAGAACAGTAATATCAAACACCTCTTCTCTCTTAGGCAGAGCCCTGGAGTAAACATCAAACCTTGTAGCTTGTGTTATTGGGGAAGAGGTATGGGAATCTCCAAATCTGCTGGGGAGGAGAGAGGAAGATTCACAGCAGGGTTTGCACACACACAAAGCAGCCCAGAGAGAGCTTCAGAGTGGCTGCATCTTCTCCTGCTGCTGAAATCAGGGCTGTGGGCAAATACCTCCAGGAAATTGGCAAGGAGGGCCACACCAGCTCATGGTCCACACTGCCAGCCTGGCTCTGTTCTAGGCCTTGAGCATCCACCCTTAACCAGACGTTAACATGGCAAGGAAGTGCTCTCCTTGCCCAGACCATTTGAGCAAGAGCTTGGCTTCGTGCTCTTGCTCCAGGACGTGGTTTCAATCTGTACCCATGGATGTGGGTATGGATAACCAGCCATGCATGCAGGCACCAGGCTGGGCTCTGGGCACACAGCTGAGACCTTGTGCTTGCTCCTGGAGAAACATCAGAAGCTGGCTGGATTTTGTCTACCATGCCCAGGTGGGATTAGCTGTTACCTACTCAAGCCTGACTTTGTGGAAGGGTGGTCATGCATTGCGTGCTCTCCAAACAGCCCGGAAAAGTTTGTCTCTTCTCATAGATCTCATAGATTTCACCCTAAAAGGCAAAAGAAACGTCGTGAGAAAAGTGCTGATCTTGTGAAATTGTGATCTACCTACTTCTTCATGGGAGCTGGAGAGGAGTCTCCCAGAATGGCCTGGGTGCAATGGCCAAGGCATTGGGAGAAGGGAATAACTCCCACCTGGACACAGACCCTCTTCTGGTTTTGGCCAGTCTCCTCAGCTGGCACGTGCCCAGATCACACATCCCATGGGTTTTGTGAAGTAAGACTGGCATCTCCTGACATTGCTGCTGCTGGGCTGGCCCTGTCTCTGAGGGTGAACCTGGCCTCTGGTTTTACACTGCCTTAGCTCTGCACAGCCTTGGTACCTCAGGCACAGTAAATACAAGTCTGTTACAGCCCAAATCCCCAATCCTGTGGTTCCTGTTTGCAGCGCTGAGCACGTCTTGCAGTGCCACAGTTAAGAAGTGGTAGTCTCCAGCTAGCGATTCACACCAAAAGAATAACTTCTCCTGAAAAAGAAAATAAATTAGAAAAGCAGCACCACATAATTCTGATAAGTAGTGGCTTGTAGCAGGGCTCTCTTCTCACTCACAAGGCACTGATGAGAGATGTTTCTAGCAAGGACATTTCCACAAAAACTTCAAAAGGAACCTAAGACCTGTACCACCCCTCATGCCAGGGGTTGGGTAAATGCAAATTGCTCGTGGTTTGGCTTGCTTTGGCAGTGCACACAGCAGCTGCCTGCTTTTCCCAGAGAACTGGACACTTTCAGCCTCCCACAGAGATCTGGACATGTTCTAAGGTAGCTCAGAATGTATATCTCTTGCTTTTCCCAGCTGGAAAACAGCCATGGAAACCCACTGGCAGTAGTGTACAAAAGCCCCCTGCAAAAGCCAGCAAGTGTCCTGATTTCTCTCCTGCAGCCCAAACTTCCTTCCTCCCTCCTGCTCACAGCCAACACTTAGCTGTGGGTTGATCGACCTGGATTTTGGGCAGAGCTACTCACCAGTGCAGTGAGGTTGCATCCAGCTCCGCTCCGCTGCAAGGCACGCTGCATGGCACAGTCGGCAGTGGAAACACAAGCACAGGGGTGTGCCTGTGTGAATTGCCAGTGCCCCATGCATAGCTGGGAGGCTCTGGGGGCTCGCTGGTATTTGGCCAAGTTCGTTTGCACTGCCTTAAAGGAAACCTACTGGGAGATGGAGCCCAAGATGTTTGCTAGGTGGGGATATTTCAGAAGGGGGTCTGAGTGAGTACTAGTAAACTTCATTTAGGAAGAAATTCTTTATTTAGGGAGAAATTCTTTACTTTAAGAAGAAATTCTTTGCTGTGAGGGTGGTGAGGCAGTGGAACAGGTTGCCCAGAGAAGCTGTGGGCAGCCCATGATGGAGCTCTGAACAACCTGTTCTAATGGAAGGTGCCCCTTCCGCTCAGCAAGGGGCTTGGAACTGGATGATCTATAAGGTCCCTTCCACCCCAAACCAGCCCGTGACGGTGATCCTGGGAGCACAGGCGAGGGGGAGCATCTTTCAGTGGCAGACCCCCAGAGGAGAAGGGGTTAGTGCCATCCCCAGGGTCCTCTGCCCTTCCAGGACCCTTCCCTGCCGAGGTGCGGGTCAGGCGGCTCTGGCAGCCCCTGGCACACGTCTGCAGCAGCAGGAGGAAGCTGGGCCGTGGGGGCTGTGTGTGTGTGGACAGCGGAGTTCCAGCCGGGCCGTGGGGGCTGTGTGTGTGTGTGGACAGCGGGGTTCCAGCCAGGCCGTGGGGGCTGTGTGTGTGGACAGTGGAGTTCCAGCCGGGCTGTGGGGGCTGTGTGT
>VZTT01072437.1:25275-36608 GCA_013400855.1 Buphagus erythrorhynchus
ACACTAAGCAGCAGAAATTCTGAAAAATATAAAAGCTAAAACCCAAAAACTGGAAAAGGAGACTAGTTGTCACTGAAGGAGAGTTTCTGAAGAACATAAAAGGTTGAGGGAAGGTCCAACTTTTCTGTTTCTGAAACAATCCAACATAATGGATATTTGAATACCTTAGATGTTAAAGAAAGGGCCTTCAAAGTAGCCATTGGTCACATGGTACCTGCTGGAAATAAGATACCATGTACACATAAATATCATATCTACATAAACAGAACACAAGTCATTGTGCAATAATGCTAAAAAAATCCGCTATGTTTAAAAAACCCGGGATGAGTAATACATTTTATACTGGTGTAAAAGCAGTCCACAGTATTGCACTTAAAACACATTCATTAATGCTCCAAGGTGTTTTTCAAGCTTTCATAAAAGCAAAATTAATGGATGCTGCTAAAACAATAGTGTGATTTGATTTTTATATTAATAGCTAAAAAGCCTGGTGAAACACAAGAGCAAGCAGCAATGAAACTGGGCTGGGATCTAGAGAGCTCAGGCTTTCTTTTACACTCAGTTAAATAGTTAATTGCATCATGTGCTCACTTTTCAATCACTTTAAACCAATACAGCAGTATGAGAAGTAATAACTTTGTTTTTATGAGAAAGCTTCTGTTGCATCCTTAGTTGCCAGGAATGAGAACTGTTTATGAAAAAGTAATTTATAGCAAAAGCTTATGTGAAATATAGAGCTTCATGCATATCAGGCTGTATGAACAACAGTTTAGAACTGACAGAAACATCAGTATGCTAAAGTTTAATATTAATTCCTTAGTTCTGGGCTCTTTAATCTGCAGTTTGTAAATCTTATATTACATTTGCTACTCTTTCATAGAAGTTTGTATCTTTTCAGCTCTTCTAAAACTGATGAAATCCTGTTCATAATGTGCAGTGAACAGTGAGATTGGTACGGTTTAAAAATTGGGACTTCATTATGTGCTCTGTTGCTTTCCATTAAATAGGTGAAAGAAAACCCAGAAGAAAATTAATCTTATAATTTACATGACTTTCATGCAATCTTCTTCTAATCCTAAGCCTTACCCCAGCTGTCTCTGTTCAGTACACAGCTCAAACCCAGAATAAGGTCTGTGCTTGAGCAAATGCACCACTGCCAGCAGCACCCTCAAACCTGGCCCTGCAATCCATAAAAGTTTCCCCAAAAACGCAAACTTCACCTCACTTCTTTTATGACATCTTTTCTCTTACTTGAGTCTTTCCTTCTGTATTGGTGCCCCTAGCTTCAATTCAGTCCAAATATGCTTTGCTGTACTCCAGGGTTTATTTGTATTAATTGCAGCATATTTATTGCCCTGCAAGAGCTCTTATAAAGCTACTGTTTTGTGTAGGCCAGTGGGCTGGAATAACTTCCCAGTGCTCTCACTTCTTCTTTAGTTTAGTTTATTTCAAGTGCAGCTTTTCTCTGGAAAATATCTCTGTCCAAATGACATGGTAGCATACCAGGGCTGTGTCCTAGCTGCCAGCTGGATGCAAATACACTGTACAGACAGGTCACCTGCAACCTCTGCAGAATTCTAAGTCAGATCAGCCTCGTCATTTGTTGTAAATCATTCTTCATACAATTTTTCTGTCATGTGGAGGGATAAAAAATTGTGTTATGTGACTGTCCTTCCAGTAGCAGCAGACTGTATTGCTGTGTCCTTTTTTAGGACTGACAACATGGGGAATTAATTTTCTGGAGATTCTTGGCGCCTTGCATTATTGGCTTCTTTGGCTTGTGTCCTGTAACAGTCACGATTTTTTTACCTCTTGCACAGGACAAGCTGTATATTTTGGCTGTTTACCTTTAGGGATAGAGCTACCACTTCTGCAGATCCCTTTAGGTCATCTGGCAGCTTGTTTATACAGCTGGGACCACAAAGAGCAGTGGATTGCATTCAAAAGGATGGCAGAATGAAAACAGATACTCCCAAAGGCTAAAGTCTGTTTTTCTTTGCTGAAAGAAAGGGGCAGTTTTCTGTGTTTCATGACACCAGGTTATTCTTTAGAGTCATGTTCCTAATGCTTGTTTTCACTTGCCCCACAGGACTCAGCAGTGACCCCATGCATTCCATACAAGTTGATAAAGACCCAGATCAGTCCTTTTTTTTTCCATAGGTGTCTTGTTGCTGAAGGAGGCTGGGACTCCACCCTGAGGAGGTGATGGGCTGAAGGTGGTCAGCTCCACAGGGTCAGGCTGTAACTGAGCTATAAACAAAACACATTGCTTGTGTCAGTAGGAGTTTCTGTTTGAAGTGTAATGAGAGGGTTTTGCTTATGGAAATGAAATAGTTTTCTAAAAACCTGCTTGAAAAGCTATTTGATGGAGAGCCTTGTTCTTTCAGCTGCTGAATTCGGTCATGTAGAGCTCTGCCTGGCTGGCTTAGATTTTCTTTAAACTTTTTGTTTAGAAGGGGTTATTGTGCACTGTTAAATTCTGCAAGATTTTTCCCTTATGGGAGGACTGCAGATTTTGATCCAGCCTTCATTAAAAGGAAGCGTGTTAGTTCATGGCTTGGAACTACTTTTGAATTTTTATAGAAATAAAAGGATTGAAACAGCATGCAACTGAAATTAAAAGCCATGGAAGGACAATTTCAATCAATGTATTTTCCTGAACATATTTGGAAAACTAAGAGACAAGATCTGTGAATTTATAAATATGAAGCAATATAAAAAGAACCTTGAATTTTCAATCAAAGAGGCATGTAATTAAATTTCTCCCTGCTCCATAATTTTCTATTGTATCCTTGTTACCTTTTTTGTCCTATTTATTTGCAGCTTCACAAATCCAAAATATCTTAATTTGAATAAAACAAAAGCCTATTCATGCTCGTACTATTCATGTGGTTTAATTGGTTTACAAAATACAAATGTTCTTTGAAAGAAACAGGTTTGATTTCAAGAGGCTGGTAGCTGTCCATCATACGTGGTCCTTCTGCTCACAAAAGGCAAAGGAACAGAACTAGACATAAATGGGTTTGCTTCAGCTTGCTTTGTTTCTGCTCCTGTTTGGGCTGAGCTCTCACTGTTGCTCATTGAATTCAGTAGGAAAACATTAGGGTTGTGGCTTATTGCATGAAGAAAAATAGTTTTCCACATGTGAAGTTTAAATGGAGAACTGAAAATACTTTTCAAATGCTCCACTTTCCTGTTCTAGGTAATATCAGACTGCAAAATTCATTGTTGTCCTTTGAACACCTGGGCAGATGGTATTACGTGGTAGAGGTAATAGTGGTACATACCAACATCAGCCAGGGTTAGAAAGATTCCAGGTTAGTTTGATATTCTTTCTCTCAGTCTCTGCTCCCAGATGAGCAGTTCCTTTTTGGGGTACCTGGAAAAGGGAGGAAGGGGATGCAGCCCTGCAAGCTTTTCCATCAACCTTCTTGCAGTAGCTGTGCAGTAACAATAAGGCACTACAGGCTAAACACCTCAGCGTGCAGGATGTCTGGAATAATTCAATACAAAAGAAGGGATTAATGTAGGAAACGTCAATGTAGGAAATGTCAATCAACTCGTTAAATTGATCCATGTGTATATCTGGAGAATTATCTATTCTTCAGGAAGAACTGCATTTTATCATTTTAGTAGTTAGTAGTTTATTTAAATTTTTTTATATGTTCCCTAATCCAACCGTGCAGGGACCATCAGCTGAATAATATTCATGTTGTCTTTGGGGTCCATCTGAGAGTGGGGGAATATATGCAGGGTATTTCAAGGAGGCTGTCTGCCACTGAGGCATCTTCAGTGATGTCAGCCTCTCATCTCTGAGCCTTCATGAGACCATACCCAGCATGTATAGACTAAACTCTGAAAGAGACTGTCACAGGGCTATCAGTCAAGTCTCTCTAGCTGTCAGTATAGTTTATGTGTAAGCACAGACCAAAGGGCACAAGAAGATGCGTAACTGACAAAGTAAATCAAATCACGGTTGACAACAGGTTGCAGATGCAGGAGAGAACTGACAATGGATGGGCAATGGAATTATAAAGCAGAGAGAAGTCTCTGAAGGTTATGGAGATCATAAAAATGGGAAGTATTGGTTACTGGCAGCAATAATCTAAGCCCACACTGTGTTACCTCAACGGGAAAGTATTTGCATGTTAAAAGAGAGCTTTATGCACAGCCTAATGTCGTGGTAATAGGAAAGAAGAAAAATCTGTTTGCACTGTCATTTGTTGCTCTGCATCTCCCTGAGTTCTGAGGCTACTTTAAAGAAAATATTAACTGTACTGAACTGCAGATTAATTAGTCAAACTAATGAATGATTCAAATCTCGAATTTACCCAAGGCATCTCTTTTCAGTTTATCTGCTTTGCTAATAGGAAAAGAGAATACTAGCTTCTTGTTGCAGTTTTTTAAAAGCAAAAGCCTCAGTTTATCCTTTGCTAAAATGAACTGGATCAGGAGTTCACAGTAAAGGATTTAGCAACCTGCTGAATAGACAACTGTTAACCATGGAGTGCTTTTGTTGTACCAGAAATTCATTAGCTGAATGTTCTTTCAGGTGTTTCTCTCTTGACTTGCACAGATAAAAAAGGTTTAACAATTATTTTTTACTTTTTATTTGCCATGTGAAGCATCTTGCTTCACTTTTTCTGTACAAAGCAGAAATCAGCCTCGAATATGTGATCAGTATAGATCATAGAAGTATTTTACAGTGATGGAAGTAGAGTTGCTTACTTAATGTTTACTGATGGTAGGAAGAGTTGATCATGTCCAGTCATTTGTACGAGTGTCACAAGTTCTGTGTTTGCCTATGGGAAAACCAGAAGGGAGCAAGTCTGTGCCCAACTCAGTGCTGCTGAGAAGCCTCTGCATTATGCGGCTGCTGTCACCTTCTGGTAGTCTCTGAGCCCCTTTGTGTCCCTTCTCCTTTGTACCCTGCTAACTCACGTGAGTGGGAGCAGGAGGGTTTGGCGCTCCTGCCCCCTGACCTTGGGACAGGTGCCTGCTCCTGACACCAGCACATTGCAGTGGCTGCTGAAGAAAGGGCTCTAGCAGGGCTTTCTTGTGACTGTGAGTGAGGCTGCTGTGCCTTTTGGGGAGAAATGGGCCAGCTTGGTAGGAAAAAGATCAGATTTAGCTCAAATACTGTGACTGCTGAAGAGGAGCAAATGCCATGTCTAGGAGCTGGTTGAGCCATGGAGACTTTGATGACCAGAACCCGTGGTGGTACTTCGGGTAAAATTACTTTCTAAGAGAGGTCATGGGTATAATTAGTGATTCTTGTAATCAAAAGGTGCCCTTCCTGGACTGCTTCCATGCTATCTTGCCGAATGAGAAATTTCCGAGCCTGCTGTGTGGCTGGAGCCAGCTGCTGCACAGGTTTGTGCTACAAAGTCATAGAGCAGTAGAAATGGCTGGCTCACGCTGGATGACTTGAGTTTTAAGTATTGATCTGGAAAGCTGAGTCCTGCATTTGAAAAGCCTGGTAACCACCCAGAGTTCATTGGCAACTTGATGAGCGCTGCCTTTCTGAGCAGGAGGAAAGGGGGTTATGATGGTTGGAGTGGACTGCTGAAAAGCTGTGTCCTTCTGCCACTTCTGTGAATGTGGCACGTACAGAGCAGAGAGTAGTAGGCTTTGCCATCTGAGTTTGATTTGACCACTGCCAGTGAAGAATGGATAATAATTGGAACTGTTACTGCTCACTCTTTTAAAATAAGACTATTCAGAGCCAGTTTCAGACATCTTCTAAAAGCCTTTTTCTGGTGTAGGCAGACTTGCAGGGACATAATATATTCTTGTTCCCTAAAGGTTTTTCTCCACCTGCTTAGGTATAGTCCTGTGATGTTATACAGTTGCTATGGAAATAAATGGTATCACTGCCTGGGGAACATGGCTTCATATGAGAAATCAATAAAGTAGACCAAATGAATTGTCAGGCAGCTATGTTGCCTCCCTGTCTTACTAATATGGAAAAAAAAGAAATGGATGAGAAAGTGATAAATAATACTTTTTTCCCAAGGAAGTATGTGTTTTCTGAGCCAAATGTCTAGTCAGTCTTTTTAGATTTCAGTAGTACTACTGGTAATCCCCTTAAAGATGTGTAGGGAATTCCAGTCAGTGAGTTGGTAATTTCCCACTAGCAGCATCATATCTTGTGTTCCAGATATTTCCACTTCATTTTCTGTTTTTGGTACCAGCTGGACAGTAGAATGCCATAAAAGGAGCTGAGAGAGATGTAGTCAGCTGATTGCAGAGATAATTGGAACTCCTGCAACTCTCCTCATTAGGTGCCTGGGCCGCTGCCTCTGCCTTCAGGCTGGAGGCAGCGTGGGCAGGGCGTGCACAGAGGCCACCTGCCTGCGGGAAGCTGGGTGCCACCGCCGCTCTCCTTGTCCAGGGAATTCGGAACAGCCGTGCCGAGCCCGGCAGGTGGGGGTATGTGACACTTGGCAGCCCCACTGGAGCCCAGCCCACTTCTTGTGGTGATTTTACACATAAAATATCTCTTCCTAGGAATTGAAGGATTTTCCCTGTTCCTCAGGGGTTATTATGGGTGGATTGCTGAAGATGTATGGGTGCAGGTAAAAGATGCTGCTGCTGTTGCAGCGTCTTTTAAATAGTATCAGTGCAACAGTCCCCAGGAGGAACACAACCAAATTAAGGTCCTAACCTAAAGCGTATGTCCTAAATAGCTCTTTCTGACACAGTTCATCAGTTAAGGAAATTAAATTGAAAATGCTTTAATTACCAGAAAAAAAGACTCTAGAGTGTTAGCTTCTGTACTTAAAAGAAAACTCTGAATGGTTTAAAAACCTAAATAAAGTCTATTTTACATGTCATTTATGAAAATAGCTCTTATTATCAGAAGTAAAGCAGCTAATGCTTTGCAGATTACAACATTTTTC
Source organism: Buphagus erythrorhynchus (assembly GCA_013400855.1). Classification (NCBI taxonomy): domain Eukaryota; kingdom Metazoa; phylum Chordata; class Aves; order Passeriformes; family Sturnidae; genus Buphagus; species Buphagus erythrorhynchus. The sequence continues at coordinate 32,178 of VZTT01072437.1, forward strand.
ATTGTAATGGCATTGGTTCTTACTAGTCAATGTGTGATGGATAGTCTTAAAAGGATTAGCAACAGATTCACTTCTTCACAGCAAGGCTGAGCACGAGACTGCTGTTTAGCAGATTTGCTGTCACTTCGTGAGGAATTAGCCAGCTCTCTTCATGACTGGAGCGCACTTGAATCCTGAGATAATTTCTGGAAGAATCAGCCATGCAAGAAAAGCACTTTCAGAGGTGAAATATATGTGTTGTATGGACCTATTTTGGCAATAGTGGGTTGTTTTGCAATAGTTCTTTAAACAAAAAAGCAGGCTTGGACTTAAAATATACTTAGTAAGGAGTCCAGCTCTGCCAGGATGTGTCATTACAGCTGAGATGTCAGTGAAGGACTGCTGTGGTTAATGGCTGAATGGAGGACTTCAGCACTGCATACTGTGTGGTTAATCTCTGTTCCTAAGCGTTCTGTTTATCACTTACCAGTTGTACAAATGCAGAGGAAGCAGTAACAACATCACCCAAGCATGCCCATTGCAGCAGCCTGAGCTGCCTGTAGGAAGATGTTGTATATGTGTAGCTTTAAACTGAGATATTTCAGAAACTGGCAGGTGTTACTTCTATGTATGAGTCCTGTATCTGCACAAGGCACAATGGCAGGAAGGTTTAGTGTAAAACCTGGTTTTTGTAACAGCCTTCAAGACACTGCAGATTTGCCAGCTGGTGTGATTGGGCTCACCTTAGTTTCCCTTTTGCAGTAACTTTGCGCTCCATGTCCCAGCACAGCACAGTGATGACTAATTCACTGATCCCCAAACTGGTATCAGATTTCTGGTTTCTGGTATCAGAAACCCCACAGAAGAGGGTTGAGTTTGTAGCATTTTCCTATTTTAAGTGCTAGGGAGAAAAACAGTATTGGGAGAAATTTATCCACGTGAAACAGGCACTGATAGAAACATTTTGGTAAGAAAAAGATCTTACACTTTATTGTGTTTTCTCTTCTTTAGAGCTGCATATGATAGCATAAAATTCTTTTATTTAATGTCTTTCTGTTTGAACTACTGGTACTTTAAGACTTGGGGTGCGAGATCACCGAAGTAGCAGGAGCAACCTTCAGGGATATGGCACATAGTTCTTGGCAGAGGTCAGTCCTGGCTGCTTCACACACATAGTTTATTGAAGATGTTAAAACTATTTGTGTGGCCAAGGCAAGCAAGATTTGGCCTACTTGGGAGATGGCTTTTAATAGAAGATCTTCACTAAGAAGCCCTGATCGTGTTGTCCAGAAATGTCCTTCATAATGAAGAAGATAATAGAGACAGAGGAAAGGTCTCTAGGAGCAGAATAGCTCATGAGGTATATGTTTTTCATGAAATATCAATTTTTTATGAGGGTTTTTCCTATAACATCCAGCTAGTCAAGATGAGGAGCACTCATGCAAATACAACCAGTGAGTTCTCAGAAGCTGCCTAAATAAATAAAACAGGCACAGTTTTGCTTATTAAATAGTGACTGTTTTTCAGCTTTACTTTAGCACATCAGGGAGTTTCAGTGTGCCTCTCCAAGTCAGAGGAAGGAAAATAAGAGAGGATGGAAAGTGAGAAGTAGTAGAAGGCACAGATTTAGCTAATGATAACAGTAGGGGCAGACTGTTTGCCATCTTGGAAATTACAGATACAAATATCCTTAAATTTGTGCTGCAACTCTTCAAATTTATTGTAGACTCCTTGCTATTTTGGAGCGTGGAAGAGGGACTGAAAGTTCCCTGGAGCCAGAAAGGAGTCTTGATGTTTGCATAATGCAAAAGATGGGTCTGGAATATGGTACATTATTTACTATTTATTCCCATTCCTCTGTAGAACAAACAAATGTCTGTTGCCCCTTCTAGCTGCCTTTAAAATTTTTTTAGACCACAAATGACCATTAAGGGCATCAGACAGCAACATCTGTGAGCATAGATTGCAGTAGCTGGTGCAGCCATACCCAGGGGAGGAGGCATAATCAGCTCAAAATAGTTGACCAGACAGCTCTCACTTGGCAGGGCAAGGTCCCCTGTCACACAGGGCAGATCAGTCCCCTGCCCACGCTGAGTCAGCTGTAACCCATGGGACCCCAGCCAAGCACCTGGCAAACCAGCACAAAGAGACCACAGCTATGGGAGAGATCATCAAAGTGCAGTGGTTCAGTGTCCTTTACCAAGCTCCCTGATAATGCATGCAAATTCTGCAGGATGTGTGTGCAAACAACACACACTCCAAGGTTAAAGCTCTCTTTTGCAGGGAGCAGCTTTCTGATGTGGTGGCAAGAGGAGGTGATGCGTGGAAGCAACGTTAATTAAATGTCACATTTTGGAAAGATTAGGTGCCAGGTCACTGGGTTAAAATACTGAGACATGAAAACATGAAAACATGAGTCTTTCAATAATTTCTAGAAACATTGTCTTTATTATTTGCCTATATTCTGGTTGTTGCTGGAAGCCCCAGTGAGCAAACTGCATTATGCTAAGTGTGTTCATGAAGTACTTCAAAGCACGCCCTTCCTTTTAACGGGTGCTGGGTTTCTCTGTCTTCTTCCAAATTCATATGTGAGAAGCCACAATTACCTGTTCATTTATGCACTGTGCCTACACAAGAAGATAATGTGCCAGTACACAAGTGGCTGTATCTTGAGGTAGTATTTATAAAAATTACATGTTGAAAACTATTTTGTCTGCTGTATATTTAAGCAAATACAAGATGGAGGTGGGAATTTGTTATAAGCCATTCAGTCTCAGGAGAGAATGGGCTAAATGGCACTTTCCAGAGAGCTAATTACTGTCTAAGGGGAGATGCTTGGTGTAGGCATCAGCCAGGCTGAAGGCCAGGATGTCTCCCCTTGTGCTGTGGATGTGCATGGAGGAAGGGATTCTATGTGGCAGCAGAGGTGACAAGGCAGTGTCTGCTCAAGTGTTTTGAAATCCTTCAGTGCTGAGAAGTAATGCCCAGGAGAGTTTGGGAGGCTAGTTCCAGCAGTCTCTGAAACAATATTGGTTCTTAACAAATCTGTAAAAACTTGGAAGATTCCAGAGGCCTGTGGGACTCTCAGGCCCTTCTGGTGTTGAAAAAGGGCTGAAAAGCATAACCCTTGAGCACAGGTCAGATTGGCTTAATATTAGCTACAGGCTGAAAGAGGCCAGCTTGTTGGGACTCTGTATTAATTTAATATTCTAAAGTATTAAAGGCTAAAAAAATAATTCCTACTTACTGTGGTTAAACCACTGGTAGATTTCTTTTTTCTTTTGATAGGGTTATATGCTCTCACGATAAAAAACAGCCTTAGATAATATGCTCAGATTTCTCTAAATCATTTGAACTATTCATATATGTCTTTTTGATTAAAAGCAAAATCCAGAGACCTCACATCATACTGAATTAACCTGCTAAGTGGATTTAAAACTTGAGATTTTGGAAATTCATTTACCATGTACATATGAACAGTGAGACCTGTTTGTGTCTTCCCATAGCTATTGTTCACAATGCAGGTTTTGTTGGTAGAGTTTGTACATGGAAGTGCAAGCAAGTAGTGAGGACATCAGCTTACAGAATGATGTAAATTACTTCTGTTTTCATTGAGCCAAAAGTAAAGTAACATAGCAAGGAACTAAGAGTCCCACTTAACAAAATAAGATAAGATATTATGTATTTGTTAAATGGTAATATTAACCAAGCTGGTTTTAGCTATTATAACTAAGCCTAGCTTGAGCTATTATAAAAATCTGTTCTAAGCAATCCAGCAAGTGAAGCCTGAAGTGCAACCTGAAATGCAGGGAGGGAGGTGCTGAGCTCGAAAAGGAATCACATCTTTACTACAGTGAAATGAAATAGTGCAGAGAACCATGAAAGTCAATTGTAATGTGCAGATAACTCCATTTGTACTCCCTTCTCAGAGCAGCTGCTGAATTGCAAAGGCTGCAGCAGCACAGGCAGCGGGGTCTCCCAGTGGACAAGTTAATGATTGGCAGTGCAGTAGTAGCTGATGAGGTCAGGATTGCTTCACAGCCCCTCCACAGCTCCAAAGGCATGCTGACTAATATGTACATACTTTGTGAATAAAATAGATACGTAGGAATGCAGAATTGTTATTATACTGTTATTTAGTTCAACAGATTCAGTTCCCATGGGTTGAACAGCTTCTTTTTATGCACAAACTCTGGGGGAAGGTGTTTAAATAAGAGCTTCTCTTTTAAATGGCCATTTCTGAGGCCATTTTCTGATAGCTGTACTCAGCTTCTTGGAAGAGCAGCATCCTTTTGTGCCAGCTTTAATGCAGCCTTTCCCCTCTTCCCCCATTTTCTCCCTCCCTCTGTGAGAGATTTTCAGCTTGCTGCCCTGGAACCAAGTGGTCACAACTGTCTTGAATGTGTGGGCTTTTTTTTTTTTTTTTTTTTTTTTTTTTTTTTTTTATTTTTC
>VZTT01072437.1:36613-85513 GCA_013400855.1 Buphagus erythrorhynchus
TTTTTTGTAAATCTGCTCTTCTCATTTGCTGTGGAGGGGCTGTGTCAGCATCTGCTCCAGAGCAGCTCCCTGTGCCAGTCAGCAGGGCAGTGGGGAGATGTTGGCAGAGTCCTCCATCTCCATCCTGCCCACCTGCTTTGACAGCTGGATGCCACCACCAGCAGCAATGAGGCTTTACTGTGTTTAACACTGCAAAACCCTGCATGCTGCTGGGCTGCCATGGATGCAGTTGCAGCTCAGTGGGTGCCTCAGTGGCAGATTAAATATTCCGTTCCTGGACTGAGTACAGACCTAAAAATTAAAATTGGGAAAAAAAAAAAAAAAGAGAGCAAATTAAGGATAATTTCACTCTCTTGTGACACCTGCATTGGGCACCAAAGTGCCGAGATGTCCAAATGCTCTGAGTGCACACTGTTTGCAGGAATGAAGCTTTAGTCAATACCCTTCTATGAAATCATTAAAAAGAACAAGCCAGGCTGTCGGGGGTGTGTGTCTTTATTAATTGAGCTGGAACTTTAGATAGAGGATGTGATGTGGCTGGCAGGTGCTGGTGGATGCTGATTGCCTTCAGCTATTAGTAGTAACCCCAAGGCATCTGCTAAATGTTGCTTTGAGATATGTTAAATGAGTTGTCATCTCTCACCGTGCTTTAAAATCTACTGAAGCAGTGACTCAGTGAGCAGAGCTGCTCATCTCAGCCAGGCTGGACTCATCTAAATGGTACTGGAAAGGGCACAGCTTGGGGTGACAGGAATGGTCCCAGGTATGGGCTGTCTTCTAAATGACTACAGACTTTGAAGTGAAGGTTCTTCATCCCAGAAAAAGACTACAGAAAGGAGATACAGACTCTACAACCTTGGAGCAATATGAATAAAATAGATTGGAAACAAATGCTTGTTTTTGCTCATAATAAAGCAAAGATACCTCAAGTGAAACTGTCAGGTGACACTTTCAGGCCCAAAGAGCATTCTTCTTTTCATACAAGAAATATCTAAGCTTAACTATTCTGTCAAACATATTTTGGTGGGAATGTTAAAAGCAGAGCTGATTTCAAAAAAGCAAAATCATAATGAAAAAATTGTTTGGGAGTAATTAAAAACCTCACTGCTGGCCCAGGAAGTCTCTTAGTCATAGATATCTAGAATTTGTCCAGGGGACCTGTATTAGAAAAGTGTCACCACCTAATGCTCTCCTTTAAGTCTGCCATGTTCACGACTGTTAAAGAAAGCATAGCAGGTTCTTGATTCACCTATCTCAGCCATTGTGTAGTGATCATTCAGAGACTTCTGAGTGCTTGAGAGGTTGGGTAGGACTTCCTTTTCTTTGGTACTGAATTTTCCCTCCTGGATATGCACTGTCATTAGAGAAGGATGCAGCCTATATGCTTGTGTAGGCCTACATGGATATAAAAAATGAAATTTATCCTGAGCAAGCATTCTTCTCTCTTGGGAGGCCTCCCATTGACTTTAGTAAGATGATCATCATGATTAATGACTTAGAAGCAAATTAGGTGATGCACAATACTGGAGGTTGAAGAAGATTCACGTCATCAAAACATTTATATTTCTGTCTTACTGGCTGGGGTAGTACAAATGTTTTGGTCACTACAGGTGGCCTGAGAAAAGGCTCTCATCTGGGAGGTGAGCATTTGCCCATTGAAGGAAGAAAACAGTGTGACAGCAGAGAAAGTTGGTATAGTGATTCTTTTTTAATGTTAACTTTTTTTTTTTTTTTTTTTTGTTCTGGCTGCATACTGAGAGGAATATTTTCTCCCCTGTTGTGGAGCTGTGTTAGTTTTTCAACAAAAGGCGCAAGGGGCCTGACAAGGCACAGATAAAATCATACTGAGCTGTGCTTCCTGGAATGTGGCACATCAAACAGCCTTTGTTTGGGTGGTTAAAGAGCCTGTTTCGTTTAGATGCTGTTGAGACAGAACGCATTGTTTTCACAGACCCTGGGAATTATGCCCATAAAATGTGCTCAGCAGTTACATTTATGAGGCTCAATTCAGCACTGCTACGGTGTTGTCTGGGGACCTCTTTAAGACCAGACATGAAAGCAGAGCCGTACTGCTCACGTTGAATCTCATCTGTTCTATACTGGGCTGTCTCTTGGTGCAGCACATCCAGCACTGTGCAGAGGGTGGGTGGGGATGTCCAAAAAGGCCCTTTGCCCTTGCTGCCCAAGGAGGCAGCTTCTGCTCTGTCTGGCAGCTTGGCTGGGGACTTCTAAGGGCAGTGGGTTGTGCTGGTCACCCATCTGGGAAGAGGCTCTTTGGTGAAGGGTTGAGGCTGTGGCTCCCTGAACAAGGCACATTGATGTGCAAGGCACCAGCCAAGATTGCAGCCCCCTGTTTGGGCTGCTGCTTCAGGCACAGTGCCCATGGCTAAAGACAACTTTTGGTCCTTCCAAAAGCTGCCAGCCTGGCAGGGCTCAGCACTTAAGCCTCCAAGGCTTCACTTGAGCTGGCTCTGTGTCTTGTTGGGTGGATGGTGGTTGACCTAACCAACAGGTCCAGTTCTTGGGCAGGAGAGAGAGGAGGAAAGAGATCAATCTTTTATATAATTCAGAGTAGACTTTTTCTTTATGAAGGGTATTTTCCATATAAGTTCTCCTTGTCTTCCCTGCCTTCTTCCCTAGCCTGTGGTGGGCTGTGGTTGATGGTACCAATTATGTAATATTTCTATATAATATTTTGTAACAATAGCTAATATATTATTATGTAATAGTTGTGCAGTGTGACATAAATATTGTATAGTGTCACACATATTCTGTGTAATAGTGTAAGTCCTTCTTCCTGCACTTTTTCTACTGGCTCTGCTGAAATGTGGTCCACAGCTCAGAGTACTATGCAGAATTGCTTTTATATTCTTTAAAGCTAATTATGTTGTAGTGCTAATTCCTAAAAAATTACAATAACAATATTTGGTAGTTTTAGGGAAGTGCTGTCTAATCTGTTGATAAATACTGACAAGGTGTTTTGTGAGTATATGTAGGAAGGTAAGTTCAATACAGATGAACAATTTCTGAATCTTCTAGAGAAATTCTGTGTGTTTTGGGGTGTAAAGTGTCCCATGATACTCCTTCAGGGATGTTGCTGACTCCTACGTACAGGTATGCACCATCCATAATTACATATATTTTAGCACCCACCTGGGTCAGTTTCCTCTATTACTGTGTGGTTTTAGGATTTGCACTGCTGACACAAGAGTGAATGCGTGGAAATGTTTGGTCTGGGGCTTAGAGTACACTCTATGGGAGGAGTTTGGGTTTGGGTACGATTTCAGCCACACATGGAATTGCACCTTCTGCCCTCTACAGTGTGACCACTTCAGGCATCACCAGTTGTTCAGAGCTTGAGGAAAGCCTAGAGCAGCTTTGGAGTTGAGAGCACCACAGGCCTCTGAAATGAATTGCCTTGCTCCTAGGTTAGGAGTGAAATAGAAAACTGGCAGTATGTGCTGATATATTTCTTATGTGATTTTGACTACATGAGTCTGGTTATATAAGATATAGATGTACAAACCCAGGCTGTATTGATTTGCTGTATTGCAGCTGTTGGTGGCATGTGATTATTTTAGTTTTAGTTTGGATGTTTTTTGACTAGCAAAACTGTTTAAAGAAAAAAAGTTTAGCTGGAATGGAGCTATACTTTCCAAGAAAAAAATAAAGTTGTCTTGCTCTTGGCATAGCTTTCTCCATTACCTGAACTGGTACAATCTACTTCACTTGTTTTGAGCTGTACACTGTATCTTCAGCCAGCACTGTTTATGGTGCCACTACCCAGACTTGCTTCCCTACTGTACATAAAATGTTGGTTTTCCTTATGTCTCTGTGTCTGTACAGTCTCCCCATGTGATTTGACTAAAGCTCATGTCTTCCTGCTTACATTATGTTTCTTTCTTGGGACTGCTTTTGGGTTTGTGGGGATTTTTTTCTTTGTGTGAGTTTTTTGTTTATTTGTCTTTTGTTTTTGTTTTGTTTGGGTGTTTTTGTTGTTGTTTTCTTAGCCAGTTGATTTAGCATAAAACACTCTTCGCAGAATGAGTGCTCTTTGGGCTGGAGTGGAACACCTGGAGATGTGCTGTGTCAGGGCATGGTTTTTCTACAAGGTATTGGCTGTAAAAGGCTGCAGCCTGAAAAGGGAATGCCCTCTTGTGAACACTGAGGATTTATTGTCAGCGCTCCAGCAAAAAGTGGAGACCACTCTAAATGCCACACTCTGGAGCACAAGGTATATGTATCATAGTGTACAGAGATTCAGCCTCCATGCTCTGGAACAGACACTTGAGAAGGAAACGAGTTGGCCAGGATTTGAAGATCAGTGTTGGATCCATGTGGTGTTTGGCATAGTTCACCCTGAGCTCTCCAGCATGACCTGTAGTTCTGGCTGGCTCTTCTGAGTCATGGCAGGAAGGGATCTCCTGGAGGAAGGGTGAGTGGTACTTCATGAAAATCAGGCCCCACCCCCCAGGGTGTGGCAGGGAGGCTCTCTTGAAATAGAAGGCCCAAACTTGCCCATCACTTTTGAAGTTAAGGAATTTAATCAGTTTATATTAATTTGGACCAACTTCTTACAGTGTTTAAACATGTACATAAATATGTTTCGAGAAGCCTTAAAGCTAAAACTAGGCACAATGTTTGTACTGCTGATTGGTGAATGATAGCCTGGAAAGGCTGTGCCTTGTCACCAGGGCACATCTTAATTCTGGTTTTACAGCAGGGTCCCCTTCCTTTCCTGCTGGTCAACTTACTTCCTTCAGGTAGTAAGAGAAAAATACTTCTTTCCCCCAGCTGATGTCAAAGGCTGATGGATGACCTTCTTTACATAGAAATTCTATGAAATTACCAGGTCCAAAATACTTTAAAATTTTGCAGTCTCTTCACTACCTGTGGCTACTACCAATGCTCTTGTCTGTCTTCTTGTTTTGAGCTGAGAAGTAAAAGGCTGTTTAGTAAGATGGGATCTTCTGATCTATAGGAAACTACTAGGGAAGCTACTAGGGAAAAGGAGTGATGAAGTCTATAAAATTCCTGGATTAAAACAGTGACACAGTCTATTTACCATTGAAGCTGTACTGGATGAAACAGATTAAAAATCATGTTAGTTACTTGCTTTGCAGAAGACCTTGCTTGCAGAATTCTTGCTTGTTCATGGTTTTTGTTTCAGTGCTGTACTCAGATTTCATGTTGTTTGATGTTAAGTGTGTAATTTTAGATCTGATCAGCTGTTTGTCATGTCCTTTAAGCTAATAGAAACAAAATCAATCATCTTTATTTTAGCAATTCCTTCTGTATCTTAGCTAATGAGATTTCCAGGTAGATAATTCTTGGATTAGTTGCCAGTGTTTGCAAACCCCGGACCTGGACTGGGTACTTGAGAAGGTGATGAGAGCAAAGTGGAAAAACAATGTACTAAAAGGTAGATTAAACAGGTCATTGTGTTTTGCAATACATGCATAAAACGGCCTGGAAAAATGTTGGCACTGCTCAGCAAAGCATCCTATGGGTAAGGAAGGCCTGTGTAAGTGGAACTCACCACCTCTGCAGTTATGCAATAAAGTACTTTTGTTTCTTACATACTTTTACTCTTTCTTTCAGAAGAAATCTCACTTTTTTGGTTTTTTAACCTTATATTTTATGTTGATTCCTGTTGCTTTAATACTTTACTGTCTGCTACGATACTAATGATAGTACAAGCATTAATCTGGTGGCTTGGCTTTGGAGAAACAAATCTATTTGTCTCTGGTTCAGTTGATTTATCTGTAGGAGAAGTTAATCACGTTTCTCAGTAATGAGATGTTCTCTTGGAAGGATCACCACAAGTTTACTGTCACTTGTGAGTGGAATGTGGACATTTGGAGCAGGATGAGACACCAACCTATGCACAAAACCTCCCAGGTTTGTTGGGGGAAAGTGGAGGTACACCACATTCTTACATACACCACTGTTTTGCTAGAGGATCTGGAATTGCCTAAGTAGATGATGATGCTTGGTGCCTGCATGCAAGAGACTTTTCTAATTAAAAGAAGAATCTATTAGCATAGGGATGCCAGGAGAAAGCAAAGTTATTTTTAAAGCTTGCTTTCATACAGAAACTATTTTTGAAATGCTAATGGTGGTATGTTTGCCTTGTGCTGCTGTATCATAAGCAAAATTTGCAAATGTTTAAATGCTATCCTATTTTGACGCTTGGCAACGTCCGCTGAAATTCTGCTGACATGTTTTTACAGCTTGTTACTACACGCATTAAAGCTCCAGCCTGAAGAAATACTTTGCATCGTGAATGCCCAGGCATTTAGCATATGCAGTGTCTCCTCAGAGCCCTACAGAAGGGTTCAGTGGTCACTGATGGAAGGTGTCTGTGGTCTGCAGTTGGAGTTTTAGCAGAGGACCATTGGACTTTGCCCTGTGGCATTTGTTCAGGGAGCAATTAAAAGGCTTTAGGTTGTATTTTAGCCTGGAAGGAGAGCTTTATAAAGATAGAGTGATTATTTTAAGAGGTTTTTGTGCTTTGCTGATTCTGGGCAGAGTACAGAAACCAGGTGAACCAGAACCACCTAAGTCCCAGGGGACTTAACACATGCCTTGCAGTGGGTTGTTCTGCACAGTGGTGACTTCTGCCCTAGGGCATAAGAAATTCTCAAAAGGGTTTTTATTGTCGCTTGTTTTAGTGCCTTTATTGGAGAGTCCTGTCCTGACAAAGCCAGGAAGTTTTTGGCCTCTGTGGAGCTGCGCAAACAGATTTTCTCCTCCTTTACTCTGTAAGTTAGGGGCTATTTCTGGGGAAGCACTACCTTTTAGGAGAACAAGCAGCCCACTGAATCTCAAAATGCTGAGTGCACAAGTAGTTTATTGAGTTAGAATTTAAATAGCCCTGACTTGGAAACCAAGGTACATTGACTCTTATCTGCAGTTGCTGCAGTCTGCTGATATTCAATTTGCACAGCTGAGGCTGCCATTTGAATGGCAAGAAAATTGTGAGACGTTTCAGCATCCTATCAGTCTCTGAGCACTGGCACAGGAATGTCTTTTCTTTTGACCTGCCCGGGTAATTTTTTTGATGTTACAGCTAGCATTTAAGACTTTGTCACTGAAGATGTACAGATGTGTCATAAGGTACTTCATGTTCTCTCAGCTTTCACAGCCTTCTCCTGTAGTAAGGAAATGAAGTTTTGGGAAGAGGAGAAGTGTAGCTAAAAATAAAGATAAGTGGATGATAACAGTAAGGCAGTCTCTAGTTCAGTCTCACTTTGCAGTTCAGAGTTACCTTGAGGAGGAATCTGGCCTAATCTGTCTAATATCAATGGGAAGCTTTTCTTTGAGGTCAGGGGCCTTGGGGACCAATTTTGCCATGCATATCCATCATGAATGGTGCAAGCACTTCCAATGTGCAGAGATCTGCCTGGGCTACAGTTCCACGTTTACTGACAACTCAGATATCTGCCATCTTTGACTGTTGTTGGGCTGTGCCAGTTAATTCAATAACAGTCATTCAGAAAAGCTTGTGTGTGGAGCTGAGGAATGACATGGTGATAGGGAACCTGAGTGGCTTTTGAAGAACCCTCTTTGCATGGCTTAGCTGATAGAGCAGTGCTGTAGTTGCAGGGGCCTTTATTGTATAGACTTGGATTGTCTTCATGCCCTTTAAGGAGTAGCTGGTAAATGTATCTTGTATCTGCCCCAGGGATCTGGGCTGCAAGGTGTTTATATCCCATCCATGGGTCTTTCCAGCTCTCCTTTCACTGGGAGCAGCTTAAAACTCTGACATGTATTCTTGGGCAGTTCTTTTGGATATAAGCAATTGCTGAGCATTTTGCAGACATGCAAACCTCAAGCAGGTGAGGAGAATGGTGTGAGCATTCATTATTGGGGTTGACAGGGACCCACAGGAGATTTTGTATGTTAAGCTATGGTCCTTTCTGTGAAATCCTGGGAGATCCAGGCTGTGTAACTGTAGACCAATGGACGTGGGAAAGGCAGAGGAGTACAGAGAGGCATGGATAGAAGAACAAAGGGAATTAAGTGCTTGCTGATGTGTATCTTCTAATGATCTAGTGTAAGATCTATGGAAAAGAGTGGTACAAATGATGTGATGGGGAGGAAAGGAAGATTAAAAAAAACTATTAAGCTTTTGTTGTAATGATAGTGCTCTGTGGAAAATGAAAAAAGTTTCTTATCTTCTTAGTTAAATATGTAATTGTTCAAAATTCACACCACCACTGGAAGGTGAGTCATAAGATAATTGCAGCTGACTCGCAGGATAGCTAACATTTTAACAGAAGCAAAGGATCCTGACATCCTTTAAAAATGCTGCTTTCAAAATACTGAAATGTACAACATGTACAGTCTGGCTGGCTTTCCACATGTAGTAAGGAATATGTACTTTTCATAGAAACATGTGTGGACCATCTAAAAGCAGCTGTCCTTTGGTACTGCATCTCCCCATGAGGGCTCCCTGCTGTGAACGGGAGCAGTCCTGTTCTCCCAAAGAGCAAGGGGCAGAGAGCAGAAAAAAAAAAAAAAAAGGAGCGACAATTTCACTTGTGTCCGCTTGTTCTGAGAAGCTTTTACTGCTCTCATGCTAAAATAAAAATAGCTTCCTCTTCTTTTGAGCACAGTAGCATCTGCCTGCTGCAGGCAGACAGTGCCAATGTCCAAATGATTGTGAACTCTCATTTGTTGGGCTGGAAGAATAACTAAAAATGTTCTTAATGTACATAATGTAAATATGGAGTAATGTTCCTGGGAGATCAGGAGAGTGCAGGACAGCTTGGGATGACAGTTTGAAAAATGTGGCTTTGTGGGAGGGGTGGGGTGGAGTTACTGAGGTTCTGGAGCCAAGCTCTGTTTGTAATAAATTGCAAAGTGAAAAGCTCAGGAAGAGATGAATGTGAAAGATTTAGCATCAGGACATTTTGTCAGTGATGAATGGAACTTGGCTACTTTTGCTGCTTGGCAGTTTTACCTCTGTGTGGTGCCTGTTACCTCTGAGCCATCTACAGTCACACTGGCTGTGGCTGTTTGTACCCACAGCACAAACCAGGACAGAGCAAACACTACTGGTGTCTTGCTGGTGGCTCAGCTCTTTAATCAAGTACGTTACATATCCACTGTGTCAAAGAAGCAGACATTTTCAGGTTTTTTAAAGTAACTTTAAAAAGTCTGGATTTGGAGGTACGACACCCTTTGGACTGTTACAAATTACTCTTGTTATCTTGGATTAAATGAATTTTGAAGTTCAACTTCATCCCCCTGAAGGGCGCCATTTATTTGTTATCCTGAAGCTTGCTTCAATTTTTAGCCTGGTGTCAGTCCTAATGTAAATAAGGGGAGCTGCAGTGGATTAATTGCTGATGGACAAACCTCCAGGCTGGGCTGTTGGGAGAGTGCGGGCTCACTGTGCCAGCTTTCCCTTGCTTCTGGAAGGGGAGGAGCAGCACTGGCTGTGAGCTGACTGGGAGGTTTAGGATGGAGCAGCAAGGAGCCTGACAGGAGCAACCATCAGCAGGAGCCATGACAGCGTTATCTGCCCAAATGTTATTTTCCTGAGGGATAGGGATTCCCCAGTGCTGATGACAGGGTAGTCCTGTGCTTCACGTCCCTACTTGCTACTGGAGGCTTTCCTGAGTTTCTTTATTCTCATTTAGGAGTTGGTTTTTCCAATTCAGGATATCCTATGATTTGGTCTTTGCCAGTCAGGACTCTTAGGTACAGATGAAGCCTGATTTTTGCCATCACTTCTTGATAAACCTTTCCAGGTCAAAAAACAATCATTCTTCTCTCGAAATTTCTGGCCTTGGTTACCAACGGTGACTGCATGTACAAGACCAGTCAGGTTTTGCACCCTGGAACGAAGCAGTGGGTTTAAGGGTGCACATCTGTGGAAACAGCTGTATTTATGCTAGGAGAGACCTTCCTCCTTGCTGGCTCCTCCCAGCAGAGCTCTCTGCAGCCCTGCCAGCCTTTTGTGGAAGAGGAGTGGTGGCTGCTGGCAGGCTGCCAGGCAGACTCCCTGTGCTGCTTCCAGAGGCTCTGTGGGGATGCTCCTGCTGCCCCTGGGGAGCAGGAGGTGGCTGGGAACCAAATCGGTCACTGATGATTGTTCCTGATATGTGCCAGAGTAAGACTCCCTGGAAGTTTGTGGCTGCATGATTTCCATGGCTTTCAAAATTTAGCAGTTCCTCCAGACTACAGGAAATGTGCATAATAAGGAAAACTGGAGGAGAAAAACTGCCTGCCATGCTGCCTTGCAAGATGGTTCATCAGTCATTTCCTCCTTTAAGAGAGCACTTGGAATTGGAGAGATCAGGCAGCCACATCTGCCAAAATACCTCACCCACTGCTGGGAGACTAAAACAATCAGGATTTCATTGTTCCTGCCATACCACCTGAGTTCTGTCCAGATGGTGCACATAGACAGCTGGTATCTTGGGCATTACAGTGCTTTAGGGAAGTTTGTCTTGCACAGCCATCCCATGTCTCTCTTACTTGCCTGGGAGCTACATTTTTGCATTCTCCTTATTTGAGATGTATAATGACAGGCTTTAAACAGTGCATCACATAGTTAGCTCTGAATGCATAATTTAACTCCACTACTGTGAGTATGGGAAAGTGCCTTGCCCTTGCTTAATGTAACAGGTGAAATGTAATACATTGAACTCAGCATGGTAAAATAGATGTCTTTGTCTTAAAGCAGGTTCATATGAATGTCCCTCAGAGCTTGCTTTGCTGTTGCTTGCCAGTTTATACCATACTGGTTATAGTAGATTTTGCTGGAAAAGTTTCTGTTCAAAAGGAATAGCAGGGCGAAGTTCTGGTTAGGGCTTGATGGTTCCACTTTTACTGCCTGTGGTGGTTTGCATGGCAATAATGACATTCACAGATGTTGAAGTTCATGGTCCGTAAATTACAAAGAAGCATCATGCAGTATTGAGTGGTTTGTTCAAGAGTGGGTGCTGGCATTGTGTGCATATGTGCTATGTGTCTGCCTGGGGCACTGGTGTGGTGGAGCCCAAATGTGATGCTACAGGCTCTGCTGATAGAGTAAGGAGCAGCTTAGCAATATTTTCTTTCCATCACCCTGGTGAATAGCTTCCTGTAGCATCATTTGTTTTGGGATGAAGGTGTTACTGTTCAGTGATATGAGACGTTAAGAAAACACTCCTGTGTTTTGTTTCTAAGCTGATTAAAAAATGTGTGGGAGAGGATATTCCATTCTGGGTTTGGCAGTTCCAAAAATAACTGGATATGATTGAAATCTGCATGACTTTCCTGTTGTCTCTGAGGTTTGGTTGCTTCAAGCAATTGAGAGCAATAAAAATGGTGCCAGGCTGTAAGTCTGTCTTGAATTTGATAGCTGTGCTTTTCAGCCATGATGGCACACATCTCCTTTCTGTGCTGTTGCACAATGTAGTGATTCACTCAAGCTTTTTCAAGCCAGGTTGATTTATATTTGCTCCTAAATTTCTGGACACAATAGGTCCTCTTGACTGTTCTACCAGCTTAGTGGTGTCAGATTTTAATTTGCTCCCAGTTAAGCTAAAAGCTTTCCTCAGTGAAGAGCATCCTGTTCTGTACAGCTTTGCACTTCAGTGGAATAAGTACTACGTTCAGGCACTTGCAGACCATACAAATCCCATCACCTTCTTTGGGAACAAGCAATATGCTGGCTCTTTTATTCAGGGCCAGAGTAGCTGAAATAGCATTTACTGTATTTACAAAGGAGCTCTGCTGTCTTTGTCAGCAATAACAAGTTGCTATTGCTCTAGGCAGCAATTTTCTCATTAGGTGTTTTAATGAACACAGAAAGGTTGGAATTTCTTCTTATTTCCACCTTCCTTGTGGTAAACACAGCTCCTAGATGTACAGGAACCATGGCAGAGCAGATCTTGGTTCTGAATGTAGGCTGCATTAACGAGTGTAGGAATTACAATACCAAACTCGTCATTTCAACTAAAATACCATGTATATAAAGGGAAAAGGTATATATTTCTAAAATAAAGCTTCCCCCCCCCCCAAAAAAAAGAGAGCTTATGTAACAAAGAGTTACCATAGGGATTTTTGGTTAAAAGAGTAATTACACTATTAGAACAGACTGGGCAGCAGCTTTGCTGCCATGCTGGAAAACATACTGTTGCTTCACTGTGCCTATGGAAGAGGTCCTTTGGGAATGTGCTTTGGGTCATAGGAAAGACCCCTTCCTGTTGTTATTTTCATAAGTTAGGTGCCTTAGCTGTCTCTGATATTTCTTTTTTCTTTTTTTTTTTTTAATCTTACTTCTTTTCCAAATTTATTTTTTCCCCACCTTCCATATTGAAGGTGAAAACAAATGAGAAATTTTTGTGGGACAAATTAATGGAAATCTGTAAATTTTGAGCTTAAAAAAAAAAACCCAACAAACTGCTCTTTTCAACCCCTTGATATTTCCCCATATCTCTGATACTGACAGAGGTGTCAGGCTTCTCAAGTATCAGATGGAGCTATGGTGGGAACCTTCACAGCATTCCTCCTTCAACTGCAGTTTACTTTTTGGTAACCTGGAGATTCTTGTGTGTTTTGTTAGTGGCTGGTTGTCCTTTTCCCTTGCTCACTCTCCTTTTACTGCAGCTCTTCAATGGCTCTCTAGTGTCACTGTGGTTCTCCTTTCAATCTTCCAGTTCTGCCTCCACTTCTCTCTGCTGCTCCTTCACCTCCCTCCCACCACTGTAGGCTCTGGGTGCTGCTGGGGTGGATGTGGAGGAGTGGAGGTGCAGTGTTAGGTACCTGATGGGCTTATGTGCTATAGCAGGGAACGGAATATCACGAACCAATGGAACCTGTTGAGACCCTGTGTTTTTAACTTCATCCAATCTGTATGGAAAAATGCCCAAAAAAGTGCTCTGAAGATTATTTTCTTCAACCTGTACACAATATCTGTTAGTCTGTTTTTTCAGGTAAAACTTAAGCTGTGCTGTATTGCCCAGAAAGTACTTCTCATGTTCTGTGCCACATGGTCCTAGTACATTCTCCATTTGTGGCATGATGTTCCAGCACTGCTCTCTATGCTGCACCACACAATGGGATTAGTGATGTTTAATTATTTCAGTTCTCCCAACTGAAACACAGGTACTCTTTCTTAATCTTTGTTTAAACACCTCAGTGCCTAATGCCACTCACTCTTAATCAGCCAGCTTTTAGTTACTTTTAATCCAACTCAGGTGCTTTTGTACACTGCAATTTCACATAATTTTGCAGGAGTTGAGCAGTTTGCCCTTACTACTTGTCAGCTGGGTAAATTGAAAAGATAGATCACATTGACTCTCTGAGCTCCACTGAGGGCTTCCCTTGCCTGATATAGCATCCAGTTTGTCGTGGTTTGTAGGTGAGTGTGTGGCCTTTTTGCTGCTGCTGTCTGTGAGTATGAAGCACAGTAGCTATTAATTTTCAGAGGATTTCTAGGTTAGGTTCAATTTTCAGTCACGTACACACTCAGTGTATCTGAACTAGCATATTTATTGGCTGTTCTCAAAGGTTTGGTTCAGGTATTTTTCAAGACTCAGAATTCTTTTCAATTACTCTGCATTTTTCCCTGTTTTAAGATGTCTATGCTCTGCTTTTAACCTGACAGAGAAAAACAATTTTTTTCACAGCATCTGCTACGTAGCTGTCAGTTTTGGTATCAGAGAGGCTTGGGGCGGTTGCTGTACTGTGAGGGATGACTCCCACTATTTCAAAATGATAACAGAGAAAATTTAGGATTGCTGAAAGAGGCAAAGACATATTGGTAGTATTTCCTCGGGCAAAAATTAGAAACCAGTCCACTGGCATTTCAGAAATGTCAGCTTCGTGTTCCAACCAGAACACTTTTTTCCCCTTTTTGTGTATGCTGATAATCAGATATTTAACCTCAAATGAAATTTGGAAGAGCTTCTTTACTCTAGCATCAGTCACCATTATATCTCAGAAAAGGCTTATAAATTAGAAGAAATGTTTTATGCTAGAGTGTAATAATTCCAGGTTCGTGGGTGGATTGGCCATGGGATACACAAATTTTGAATAATTTCATAGTCTTAGATATGTGAGCAGATTCTGAAGTCAAATCTAATCTTGGCTGAAACAACCAGTTGTATAAAACAAATTAGGTGTTGTGTGAGTTTGGTAAACCACTTTAAAAGGGGTCTTAGGACATAAAAATATGAATAAGTGACCTGATTTTTTTAAGGCTTCAAGTATTTGCAGCACCAGCTGTAGTCTGTGGTTTTAATACGGGAATATAACATGGACTAAGATGTATGGCTTTGGCTTTCCAAATGTGAAAATGTCTATGTTAACTTTTCCCCCTGCATTTGTGTAAAACCAAAGCAAAATTGATCTAATGCTGATGTTTGTGTTGTTTGGGGTTGTTTTTTTTTTACCCCCAAAGCTGCAATATTCTGTGTAATGAACTACCAACTTACCTGCATATAAATTCTGCAGAAGCAGAGTTAGGCAAGTTTTTGTGGTAAACAGTGTGGCTTTTCTTGTTAGCTGAAACATGGGGTTTATTCCTTCCTATTTTTAAATGGATAGGGTTGAGAGTTTAATTTCATGTCAGAAGGTCACATGAATAATGAGCATGGCAGAAAAAAACTTCTTCAAGTCGTCTTCGTGTGCCTGTGGGTTAATTTGTTTCAGAAGCAGCCCAATAATAGACAGCTTTCTCCTCTTCTGCTGAAGATACAAGTTGTAGCTGTCCGGGAGGTCCCATCCATATCCGAGCCTGTGACTGGCAGGACATTGGTTGGTGTTCCTAAAGACACCTTTTGTTCAGAGCTGCACTTCCCCCGTGTTCATTCCATGTGCTGCCATGGCATCCATCTCTGGCAGCTGGTGCTTATGCCCATTTGTCTATATTTCATAGCAAATGCATGGCTCATTTTACACAAATCTTTCCTATCCATCCGTTAGCCTCACATAATGTTCCTAAGGATCCAAACTAGGAAAAAAAAAAAGACTATGCAAAATGAGTAGCATTTGGCTAATGAACACCTCCATGCAAGATTTTACACCAAACACTTTTTCCTGAAAATAGTATATTTGGCAAGCAGTGAAATTCTTGGAAAGAAATACTAATGATGTACTAAGCAGGGGAAGGCTCTGTGTGATTTGGAAAAGTGAGAACAGTCTGTCTAAGTCTTCATTTCCTGGGAAATTAAAAACACTTTAATGCTTCACAACTTTAGCTCATGCAGAATTTAAGCAGGGGAATGTGTCTCAGAGTCAGCAATGGTGAGAAGGAATGAGAGAGCTAGAGAGATGAATCTGTGAAGTGTAGTTGTGAGCAAGTGGTGGCATGGAGAGTAGATGCCAACCCTGTTAGCACAAGGAAAAGCTTTTGTCTCTCACTTCTGCAGGCATTTCCTGGAAGGCGCTTGCCCATGAACAGAAGGAACCTGCAGCATGAATAGCATGCAGAGAGACTGTTCTGACACAGAGAAAGCACTAGGTGGTTGTTGTTTGCTGTAAAAACTAAAAGAGAAGGAGAACATGCCAGAGGAGTAGAGAGGACAAAGCCCAAACTAAGTTCAACTGAAGTGTTCTTTCCCAGTAAAGAAGGAGGCTAGTGGGGCAAGTTCTCTTTAATGGCTGAACATTTGGAAAATGATCCTATAGATTGATAGTAGTGTGGTGACATCTTGCATTGTAGATGTTGACAAGAATCAGGTAAAATAATTGTAATAATTTACATTACTTGGCTGGAGAAGGTTCTGATTGATGTGGTATCTCTGTTGTCTGCCATATGGGTGTGGAGTGGCAGGACATGAGCGTAGTAGAAGATTTGGGTGTCTGGGTGACCTTTGCCTTCATCCTGCAAAGCTAGCATCAGGAGAGGAAGGGGAGCAGCAGAACCCTGCTGAGTGGAAGCCCCCAGGATGAGGACATGGTGCTTCCCTGCTGAGAGAGTGGGAGAAGGGGTCACTTTCCATGCAGCTGGAGGAGCAATGTGAGCAAGCTGAGCTTTGGAAGGAACTGTCGTTTCTTCTCTTTCTGGCTCCTAAGGTTTCTTTGACCTAAGGGCTGAAGATACACATAGGAGAGGAAAATGTGATCCTAAGCAGAAATCCCTTGAATCTTTATTTTCCATGAGATATTGAGGGAGGGTCAGAGGTTCTGGGAAGAAACGTCTGGTATTTTGATCAGCAAATGAAATACAATTTATTTGTGGACTTTTGTTTCATTTCCTGTTTTTGAGATTACTAAAGGATTTGCAATAAGGAGATGGATATTCCAGCTCAGTTTGTGACTTCAGACCTTTGGTGCTGGAGGTATACTTTGTTTACAGAACTGCAGTTGACCTTCTTTAAATAAACTAAAAGCACTGGAGATATATTTCTGGCTTGCAGAGTTCAGGGTGTCCCATCTAGAACATGCATTCACATGAATAGCCTAACAGTCATAGTAACTGCAGTTGTTTTTCAGCTTTCAGTGGTAGACATGGTCTTTTTAGAAGAGTTTTTGAGGGGAACTGCACCTACAGAACCTACTGTTGCAACAAAAAACCCAACCAAAGAATCAGCAAACCAGTACTTGCAAAGTTGATGCATCACACCTGAATATCCCAGTGGTGGTTGGGGGCAAGTGTTAGTTTTGCATCCACCCTGTGCAGGTGTCTGGGACCTGCTGAGCTGTGGGCTGAAACCACCCTTCTTCTCACAAGGCTGTGGTGGCCTTTTCCAAGGAAACTGTGGGCTGGACACAGTCTGGAGCATCTGTGTGAGGAAGAAGCAGCTTGTGGTCCTGCTAACCAAAGCAGACCCTTGGGCACAGCAGGGAATGGCCCGTGGGAAGCTGCAGGGTCACGGTAGGTGCTGGTGGCTCCAGTCTGGCAGTGAGTGCTGCCCTGGCTGTAGGAGAAATGCACTGGGTGGTGCTCCTGCCATGAGCCCTGCTTCACTGCATGCCCTCAGGCCTTCCTTTCCCAGTCCCAGGTGGAGCTTGAGGTAGCACGCTTGTGTTTGATGTTGGAGCCTTGGTTTTCTCTTACAGGAAAAGTGGTACTAATGAAATTTGTCAGTGAAATCTTCCTACTTCATACCCTTTTCTTCAGTGGCCTATGCCAGAAACTCATTTGTGGTAAAGAAAACTTCCTGTTTTGCTTGATGTTGTCTTGCTGAGTCTCATGTTCCCTCCGTGATGGCAGAGATGCATAAAACTCTCCCATTTGAAGAGCATTCAGAAAGTGAACTTCAGGTTTCTGTAATTGGTTGAAATGATCTCTTCAGCAGATTACCAAGAAATGGAAATTCATTGATATATCTATTGAGTTGTCCCCTCCCTTAAATGTTTCTAGATGAAAAAATAAATTTGGGCTGAGTTGTAGAAACATCAATAAGTAACCTGACCAGAATTATTTGTTAGAAGAACGAGTGATGGATTTTATTTTAATAGAGGCAAAACAGACAATTCTGATGAAATTTGACTGTCTTTGGCTTTCTGAAGCTGGTGCTGCCCTCATGCCCTGGTTTGGTTTTGGTTTTTTGTTGTTTGTTTGTTTTTTAGCAAAACTCCTGAGAGATAGGTATGAGAAGAGTAATTCTCCCTCAACTTTGAAATAAAGGACTTGAACATATATTTTAACTGATTTTTTTCCACTTAAAATATTTTTGCTGTACTCCAGTCTGTTGAATCAGCCAGTCTATGCAGATTTGCACCAGCTTGGAGACAGAACATTTTCTTGATGTATGTTTAATTCCAAACTCTTAAAAGTATATGTACTTATTTTAATAGAAACCTTTCATTTCAAGGTATGTGCAAAGAGTTTTTCTGGACAGTTAAATAATCTAAAGTCACCTGGAATTTCTTTCCTTGTGACATTTTACTTAACTTTCCACATTTTGGAGAAAAATGTGTTGCATTCAGATGAACAATCTCTTTTTACTCCCATTAAATTCTACGTGAAGGTGTGAATTTATATAATGAGAGGCTTGGGGACAGGCTGTGAAATAGAAAATGAGAGGGCAAGACTTCTTCATTTCTGAAATCATCTGAGTGTCATCCACTAATTAAAGTGACCTTCTTGTGCCCAGGATATTGTGTGGCTGTGAAGAGCACTGCAGTATCTCCAGACAAGCATGGGGCAGAGGGAGCTTAAGGCAAAGCTTTTGGCTCTCACAGCAATGGAGTCCTGAAAGATGCACTATTTGGGAGGTGCTGTGGCTGGTTTCAATGAGTCTGAAGCATATAAAGTGTATTAAAAACACCGTGGCTGTTCCAGAAGGTGCAGCTGAATTAAGTGCGTGCCAGAAGACCAAGGTGTTAGGCAGAGCTAAGTGTAAAGCAGACCATTATTATTGTGGAGTGAGACCAAATATGTTGGCGCACCTGTGCAGCTCAACGAGAGTTACTTTTTATGAAAGTATGTTTGTCTGCAAATTGTGTTGATCTTCATTTCAAAACAGCAGCAATATGCTTAACAGACTAAGTAAAATGTGAATAGTCACTTGACAGATGAGAAAGGCTCTTTTGTCTTTTTATTTGCTCACATAGGCTCCTGTTGAAAGCTGATGCTTTCTGTTATACACAATTTTGAAATGGCTTTTAATAATCTGACTTTAAGCCTCGGATGTTGTACTTAACTGTCAATTAGTAGAAGCCTGAATCAGACTGAGAGGTTAAAGTTTCTATACAGGGAGAAAGTTCAGATTTACTATCTGTGAAGAATTTAAAGTAAATGCAGCCCCAGGTGTAAGAATGTTGAGGCACTGTGCCAGGTGTGGTAAGAGCAGTTATAGTAGAGATGCTGTAGATAGGAGAATGTAGATTCTTTATCTTGCTCTTCTCTAGGGACCCCTGGTGCAGTAACAGAAACCTCAGCCTGTGCTAATGGGAGCAGGGGTTCTTGGGGACTGTGCAGCAGATATTTTCAGTGTATTCGAGGTATTAACTTGTAAGTCAGCGTGGAAGAACAAACAATGCTTTTGAAGAGAATTCTGTAATGCTGTTTTTCAGGAGTACACTGCATTTTCCGGGAAATGTCAACTAACACCCACAGAACTTTAATTTATTAAGCAGTCGGTAACGTAGGGTGTTGGTGTTTGTCCTGCTGTAATTAGTTATCTGGAATTAAGCACTACATCAGTGTTAGGCACATGGAGGTGAAAGTATGTGCATATATTGCTTTGTAGACCTTGATCTTTTAAAAATGTTTGTGCAGGTCCATACCTGAGACTTCGTCAGTGAATTCCCTTCACCAGATGGCCACATGCTTTTTGTTGATACAGACTTCAGTTAGGTGGTGCTTTGCAAATTTTATGGAAAAGAATAGCTCATATGGACTTCATGTACATTCATTAATTGCTATTTTGTATTTTATCCTTCTAATGGAGAAGTTTATGGGCTATTGAGCCATGGGCAACTCTATTGCCCTTTTTGGGGAAGGTGGGCATGCTGACACGATAGAAGACCATCCCCAGATCTTGAGGGTAGGTCATGGCTGTCATTGGAGGAAAGCAGTATTGCTTTGGCAGAATATCCATCTGTTGTTTTCATACCTTAGCTGTGTATTTCCTTGTTGTGTTATTGGCGGTGTTTAACCAGGCATGTCACTAATGCTTGTGATCCCTCATCAGCTAAAGCCACATTTGCAAGGAGCAGAGAGTACATCCTAGTCTGATGGACTCTCCCAGACCAGTCAGTCTGGATGGACTTTCTAAATGCTGTGGAAATAATCGTTCAGTTGTGTGACAACTAAATGCTTTAAAAATCATTTTTGTAATGGCTTACTTATATTTGCATTGCATCTTATGAGTCTGTATTGCTGCTACAGCAGGAAGCACACTCATCCCATAGGAGTGGCCCACTGCTTGGAGAGTAAGTGCAGAGGAGGAACACAGGGCCTCCTTCCCACCTGTGCCCCTCTCTGTTCTGGTGTGCCTTTCCCCTGCCTCCCACCTGTGCGCCCTGGTGCCTCCACTGAGTGGAGAAAGGCAGAAATTAATCTGGAGGGGAAATTGTTCTGCCTGAGTGGGCAAATAGAGGGAAACTGTCTCATTGACTGTGGTGCTTTAATCTTTTTTTATGAGCTACCTGGAGTGCAGAGTCCTTTATGTGAGCCACCATCAGAGCTGGCAGGGGCACAGCAGGATCTCTGCTCGTTTGAGCTGAAGGATTTACTGGCTTTTGCCAGCTGCCTTCCCCTTGGCAAACCTTCCTGCGAGCAGAACCAAGAGCAGGGTGTCTTGGTGTGTGCAGCTGGATGCAGCCCCGGGGAAGCCCAGCAGCAGCTGTTACCCGAGTGCTGCACTGTGGCAGTGCTGGGCTCCTGCTTCCCCTTCTGGTCTTGGAAAGGCCTGTGCACTCCATGGCAGATGGGTGGGAGCCATGCCCGTGTTTCCCGAAGGTTCAATCCCGCAGGACCTTGTGTGGGCCAAGGGCTGCCTTCCCCTCACTGCACACTGGCGCTGTGCCTGGAGAAACTCTGCTTTGCACACGGGCTGCATTTAATCTGCATGAAAGGAAATGCTGCATCCTTGTTTACCTTTCACCTTCCTATGTCCTCCTGCAATTGCTTCCTGATCCCTGTTGAACTGCAGCCCTTAGGCAGGGGCTTGCCATCGGTTTGGCAGGAGTGTTCCTGCTGCGGCATGACGAGCTAGCAAGGACCTTCCCTTCCTTAGCCTTACTGGGCCCATAGGCTCCCTTCTCCTTCCCTTGTTTCCTCCAGGCAGGGGAAGAGGCTTGGGTCTCCTTCCTTAAAATATTTACCTTGTTGACCTTGGCCATGACCACTTGTTTATAGTGTGTGCCTAAGCTGTGTTTGACCTTCCTATGTGGGAGCTTTCCTGGGGGAAGGCTTTCTGTCTGCCTGAGAGACTGACTGTGGGTTTTTGTCTATAATGTAACAAGTGCATGAAAAGATTTCAGTGGAAAATCAATGGCAGTGATCATAGCCAGATTAATGGTTTTAAACCCCTGTTTTTTGTATCTTACAAATGAATACAAAAATTTGTAGTTTCGAAGGAGATCTTGAACAATGTAGTATAAGTGTTAAATTTAGCATGAATGGGGGGAGAATGGAGAGAGTGCCACATTTGGTCACGTTAATCACAGGAGCCATGAGCAGACAGGCCACCGTGTTCCCACAGCCACAGTACTGAGAATGGAGAGGGATTCATGGGAAAATGCACCCTTGAAATCTTGGTGGGTTTGTTACTCTTTCCACAGAAACCTTGAACTTTTTTGTTTAAAGCATGCTGCTCACATCAGTGGGAAGCTTAATAGCACTTGAAACAGCTCCCCACCCATTTTTCATTTTTGTTGAGGGTGAAAAATACAGATGAATGGAGCCTGATAAGGTCAGTTAATTTAACGCAAGTCTTGAGTCCATTTTGCAATTAAATATACTTTCATTTTTCACAGAGTCTTTTCCACTTCAGTTTTAAACTTACTCTTGTATAGCATGGGAAATATCTTAAACCCATCACCTCATAGAACATATGTAGTAATATAGAGAAGAAAATCACTGCTGTTGTTAGACTCTATCTCAAACTATATAATTTATTGTTACTGCTCTGTGTAACTTCTCTTGATTGTTAATGCAGTATTTATTTTTAATTATTATTAACACGCTTATTTTGTTTTAATAGCCTGACTGATGAGCCAGTGTATTTTCTGAATGTCTTTTAAATTAAATTTCCTTCTCAGATTTTTTTTAGAAATTAGAATAATGCAAGCAGTATTAACAGTCAACCCTTTAGGCCAACTTTGCCTCTTTTTTTTCATACACCTACCACAGCTGTGCAACATCCCATTGCAACATCTGGTTGCTTCCATCACACAACTGTTTACTAACCACTAATTATAGCACTTGACAATAGAAAAGAAAATGTTGGCATACTGTGTTGGTATTTTAAGGGTAACTAGCTGGTTTTATTTCCTACTACTCTTGTAGTTGCATGTTAGCTAACTTGCACCCCAGTGTGTCCTGCTGAAAGTTGTTTATATCACCCATGCTGAGCTCTTGTCAGGCTGTGGTTGTTGTTATTATTTTTCTGATGACTGGGCTATAAATTAATTTTGAATTGAATAGCTCTGGGAGACAAAACTCCCACATGTAAAAAAATGGTCCATAAACAGATGAAAATTTGTGTTTGAACACCAACCATTGTTTGTGACTTTGCTTTTAATAAAAATATTTTTTAATTTAATAAGACAGAATAGGATTGAGCTTCACACTGCTCAAAGGGAGCCAAGTTTCAGCATAGGTGAATTACTTGGGGCACTGGAGGTTCATGACCTGAGTAAGCAAAATCTCTCAGTCCTAAAACCATCTGGGCTGCCACTGGAGAGGGCTGGCAGTGCATAGCTGGAAGGGGTATTGCAGTCTTGGTATCTCAAGAGCACATCTGTGCTAACCAAGTCACTGGATTTTGCTGTCTGTCTCTTTTATCTTTCTTAATATATTTATAGAAGAGAAGTACTTCCAGACACATCTTCCTACAAAGAGGACTTGTGAGAAACATTACGTGCTTTCAAATAAGGAATAAAATGTACTTGCTGATCAATTTTCTGTCCTCATTAAGTCTCTCAGAGACGAGTTCAAGAGAAGAAATAAAGATGGGAAAAATTTGGAAATGAAGTCTATTTACAATGAAAAAAGATAACTCAAGAATACTGAAAAAAAAGGCTGAAACTCTGTGGTTGGAGAGATGGAGAACAGACTCAATTATCCTAATGTTGTGGAGCTGCACTACCACATGTATCAGATATTTAATGCACGTGGGTAGCCAATGTTCTCCTTTTGTTTGTTCTAAATATTTCCTATGTGTAATGCAGTAAAAGATGTTGTTCTCAGTTGTTAGAACAGAACAATTTGGTAAAGAAAAACTCATCGGTGTTTGCACACACTACATATTTAATGACAGAAACACAATAATAATAGAAGGTTTATTCCTGTAATAAAGGAAAGGTTAAAAAAAAAGGCAAGCAAACTCATACCTTGAATCTGGAATTTCAGTTTAGGGAAAAGAATCTTATCATAGTGATCCACTTCTAGTAATTAGTTGTGTGCACTCTTGGACCAAATTTGCATACAGTGTGAAGATGAATCATTCCCTCCTGTTCCTGGATGCACAAGTCAGATTATTTCTGTCTTGTGCTCTTGGAAATTGTACAGGTGCACAAAAGAGCATCTTTCTAGCTTCTGCCAAGCAGGAATGTGTCTGTAGCTGGCAAGGTCCCAAAGGTTCAGATCCAAAGCTCTGAAACTCAGTTTTTCACTATGTAGGCTATTTCAGTGGGGCAGATGGGGGGGAGAAGGGGCAAGATGAGTTTTTTGGGTCTTGAGGGGAAGTTAAACTGTATTGTTCCCTGTTTGAGGTGAGGCTCGTTTCTTGGATTTGAGCTCATGGTGAGACTGACAAAAATAGTGTTAATGCATAGCTATGTATTGCCAGTATTTTCCATTTATCTGACAGATGAAACAACACCGAAGTTTAATGAACGACTGAAGTAATTGTGCATTATCTTGTGATGTAGTCCTCACAAGAAACAGAAGTATATAAATCTCAAGTCTGCATAAATGAGAGAAGATGAGGAAAAGCACTCATAATTCTGCTGGTTTTCCACACTGTTGCATGATTTGCTATTTTATTCTTCTTATTTTGTTATTATTATTCTATTTATCGATTATTTTATTCTTCTTATTCTGGTTAAATTTTAAGGTGCAAACTTCATTAAAACAATCCTCCTTACATCACCAGTTTCTTGTATTTGCTGGTGTTTCAGAGGACGTGAGCTAATAATTGTTGGGTTTAGGGAAGACCAGTTTGCTTTACTGGTCTTTTTTATTTGGCATTTATAATGCCATTATAATGCCATTTTTATTATGGCATTTATAATGCCGTACATTATATTTTGGCAGACATAGCATGCATTTATTTCCACTCTTGCTTCCAGTTTTCATAGAGTGAGAAAGAAAGGGCTAAACATCTGAGGGGGGAAAAAATGGATCAACATTCTTGGTAATGTTTGCTGTTGGGGAGGATAAAAGGAGGATTCAGCATAAAAGGCCCCAGGTAGGTACACACTAGTGAGTAAGCAGGTTTAGGAAGTACCTTCAGTGGGAAGAGACTTCTCAGATTTTGCAGCAGCCCTAGAAGCAGGACCATGCTTTGCTTTCCACCTGCTCTGCTGAGTGTGTGCAGGCATTTGGAGTCGAGTTAAGGTTTCACATGACCCTGAGATTGTCTCAATCACATAATGGATGAGAACAAGTCCTGACCACATCCAGGACCCAGGGGAAGATTTAAGAAAATGCACTGTCATATTTGTTTTTTTTCCCTTGCTCTTTATCAAGCTCAGGCCTCCCTAACCTTGACAATGGCACCTCGAAATACAGATTACAGATTAAGTTAGGCCAGTTCAGTGACAATACTTTGTCAGTCAGCGCCAGGAAGGTAAGGGGCAATTGGATTGATCTTTAGTCTTTACATGCAGTGGAAGTCTACACCTTCCCTTTTCTTTCTCGTCTCAGTAGACTGCAGAGGGAGATCAGTGTCAGTATCAAGGAAAAGAGGGACTTTCAGTAGGAGAGGAGTGGGAAGGTCAATGCCTTCTTGTGACTAGCTCCTTGCTGCATGTCCTTCAGAGTCAGCAGTTTGGTGCGTGAGATATTTGCATGTAACTTGCACTTCGGAATATGCATGTCAGTAGCCATTTGCGTTGGGAAGACAATTATAGGTGAAACACATTCCATGTTTTTCCATATGCTTCATTGTGAATATGTACAGAATAACACTATTGGCTGCTTTTTGACTACAGTAAGTGTCTCAATGTTGGTTGGAGCTCAGGAATTAAGTAGTTTTAAACAGGGTTTAAAATCTGAGATAGCTGAAGCGATTTTTAACATGTAGGTTGTGATCTGGCTTTCTGCAGTCTTTGTCTTCTCAGTTTTATCCATTGTAGCATGGCTGATAAAGAGCTGTCGTCATGTGCTGTGCATTCTTTGTCTCAGCCATGAGGATGCTGACTTCCTCCCTTTTATTTCAGGAGGTCATTAGTGCTGATGAGATTAGAGGTTTATAACTTCAGGTCCAAGTCATTATTCCTAATTTAATCAACGCATTTGAAAATGTTTCCTCTAATAAAATTGTAACGACTTCACATGATTTGTCATGCTTATCAAAAACATGGTTTAAACATTTTTGTATTTTGAGGCACTGAGCTTCTGGAGAAGAGTAGACATTAGTACATCATTGCTGGGCCAATTTCCTGCCTCTTTGTCTGTCTCTGCTGTAAATCAGAATAACCTAGTCCATGTAATCACAGTGATGTACAGCCAGCATGGCACTGCAGTCAGGCCTTCGCAAACAGCATAAAACCCTGGGAGAGGTCCCTTTCACGGGCATGATTGCTTCTCTGCTGCCACCTTCATCATTCAGCCGGGTGCTGTGCCTCCCTATGAAAGAGGCTATCAGTGGGCTCATGATAAAGGGAAAAATAACCATCTATAATGTAGAGGCTTGACTGGAGAAACAGCTTTTATGTTGCAAGGGGAACGAGATAAATAGCCTCCC
Organism: Buphagus erythrorhynchus; assembly: GCA_013400855.1. Classification (NCBI taxonomy): domain Eukaryota; kingdom Metazoa; phylum Chordata; class Aves; order Passeriformes; family Sturnidae; genus Buphagus; species Buphagus erythrorhynchus. The sequence goes on from VZTT01072437.1 coordinate 62,149, forward strand.
ACAGTTACTAAGGTAAGGGGAAAGCAGCAGTGTTACAGCAGAGCTGGCTGTTTGTTAGAGGCTTTTGAGGAAAATTCATCCAAATGCTTGGTTTTCAGGAATGCTCCTGGAATGTGCTAGGACTACTATTTAATTCAAATTACTGCTCTCTTAAACAGTGTACTGTATGCATTTGGGTTCAGGCAGGTGAGGAAGGAATAGGGGACATGAATTTATGATATGCCAGATGGATGAGTCCCCTCTTTGGACACACAGCTGCTGCTGCTCCATGTGCTGGACCCCAGGTCAGCTTCTGTGGGTTAGAGCAGAAATGGAAATCATGTGAGTGATTTTGATCTTGCAGGTGATGAACTGATGCAAGGGGCAAGGATTTGACTGTGTCTAAGGTCGAGTGAGGGGTCTGTGGGAGGGCTGACAATTTTATTAGCTCTTGGCATTGCTTAGTGTCCAAAAAGCAGAGCAGTGGAGTTATAGGGGTGGGTGTAGCTGTGATGAAGGGGCTGCTGTCAGGCAGTACAATGCACTGGCAGCAGAGATGTATCAGCTCACTGAGATTCCTGGCATGGACTTTGGGGGTGGTACTGCTTCTCGCTGCTCCTGGAGAGAAAAAGCCTCCCTGCAGGGCAGTGCTTAGGGTATAAATGACCAAGTCCTTCTGCCTCTAACCCTAAGCCACTTGCTCCTTCTGAGGCAGAAGTGTAAAAGCAGCATGTGGGTAAGAACACCAAGAGAGGTTTTTGCCTGCGTGTTTTAGCGGCACGGTGCTGTGGATATGGCAGCGGAACTGGCAAATCACAGTAGGCAGATGGCAGGTCTCGCACTAGGAGAGGATGTGTAAACGACCAAAGATAGGTTTTAACTGTCTTTTTCAAAGCCAGAAGTTTGTCACTGTATAAGCTCTCAGTCTAAACAACCCTGTGAAATTTCAAGCCTCAAGTGTACTAGTAGTTTATTAAACAGTTTTGGCAACTGAAATGGATGCTGAATCACCATGTGCATGCCCCAGTGTGGGGTGAGTCTTGCATGTCTCAGGCATTTGCTGCCTCTGTGCTGGCTGATGGGCTTACCCAGCTGGCCAACCTGCCTCTGGTCTGCAAAGGATGAGCAGAAGGAAAACCAGCCCTTGGAACAGTCATGCACAAAATGCTTGTGTTGAGAAGTTAGGGCAGAGCCACTGCTGGTGAAGTGGTGGCATGTTGAATGTCTCTGGCTGCCTCTAGTGCATCTCTGCCTTTGGGCATTGACTGGAAGCATGTGCCTCTGCTGCCACTGGAGGGTTGGTTCAGTTTGACCTTTAATCTTAAGGATGAGAACTGCTGATTGCCTTCTGCATCCCCAGTCTTTGCTGTGCAGGGCTGCATGGCGCTGTGCTGGTGCTCTGCAGGCAGCTGAAAAGATCAGGCTGGCTTTTCTGTCATTCTGACCTGTATTCTTTGTTTTTTCCAGACTGATCTGTTTTAACAGCAAGACTCAGTTAGGAGAAGAGTATTTCCTGTACAAAGTGGCTGTGCAAATATGTAGTGTAATTCAGTTCTGTGGAAGTGACATGTTTTCTTCAAACATCAGTGCTAGCACTGCCCATTAGTAATACCCATTTTCTTTTTTCAGCTGTTTTAATACTGCAGAGAAATAATTTTCATTTCCCAGGACCTGACATGTAGAATGATGTTAGACACCTCAGCAGCAAAGGAACCTAAGGATGAATATAGTCAGATTACCACGAAATTAGGCTCAAACCATTAGCAGCTTGAGCAGCAGATCATCATCAAATCAGCAACCGAAAACTAACTCTAGAGGTTAAACTATCCTCCTTTTATTGGCGTCAGTAGCACAACTCTCAGTAACATTTGTTGAGGAGGAGATGTGCTCCCAGGAGAACCAAGGTTTTCAGATGCTTTTTTAATGAGGATGGAAGGCTGAACTGAGCGAGGTGTCAATGTCCCCTTCTGAAATGTGCTGTTGATGCTTGACAGCCACTTCTACATGGGCCCTTGTTTATTACTTCTGTCCTTTGTTTGTAATTTTTTTACCCTCTTTGTGTATTGCTATTCACACTGGTCTTTTTCCCTTTTTTTCTTAGGCTTGAACTCTATGACTCATGCCTTAATTTTTATGTTCCCACTCTCCTTAAGGGCTCCCCACTCACTGTAAGAGCACATTGCAATACGCAACATTTCATTGTCTCTCTTATTTACTTCATAGCTAGAAAATGAAATTAAGTCATGGAATGGGCTTTATTTGTGCAATCAGAGAAAGTGTTTCAGCAAATGACCACCAGCATCAGTAGAGCCTAGTTGTGTATGGTGCTGGGCCCAAAACGCGTGCGCTTAGAAATTCAGGCTGAAGCTGGTGGCTAGTTTGAGGTGGAGAAAGTTTATTACTTTAACTTCTTTGAACCAAACAGATGAACCTTTGGAAACATCAGAAACCATAGCTTTGGAGAGTAGAGCTGCAGGTCTCACTTCATGACAGTGATCCTGTGGATCTTGGATGTAGATTGAAGAGTCTGATTAAAGTTGTTGTGAGTTTGAAGTTAGGAGTAGGTCCAAAGGACCTTGGGGAGTCCCCGCTGGGAGGTGTTGGTAGGTGAATGCTGGTGTGTCAAACTAGGTCATGTGAAGCAATTAGCAGTGGGAAGAAATGGGGTTAGGCTTCACTAGAGCAGTGGCTCTGGAAAATGGGTGTTGCACTGCATGGCTCCTCTGTTATCACTGCTCCCCTGGTGAATGTTTTTGGAGAGGTGGGAGGTGTTCAGCCACTGCATTTGAGTCCCACCCAAATGCTGGGGGTAGCTGAGGCAGATGAGCACACACTGTGTGTGTGGGGTGCTCGTGGAGTTCAAGGCTTCTGTTTTGCTAAGGGGCCCTTTTTTGCCTGGTGACTGAAAAAGCTATTTGGACTTCCCTGAGTCATGTACTATTACTGCTATACTGCATTTAGGAGCTATTTGCTTTTGTTTTCCTGCTATTTGACTAATAGAGTTTAGCTGGGCAGTCCCTGATCCTGCTGGCATGTTACTGGCAGTGAAGGGTGAGTTTAGAAAGAAAATAGACCCCTGAAACTTAATTCAGTGGTGCCAGTCCCTGCTGCTGGCTGAGCAGACTATTACTTGAAACTCTTGCTCTTCGGTGTTTCTTCTTTTTTGTTGTGTTTGAATTAGGGAGAAGATAAATCTGTTCAGCAGCATCTGTGGATCATCACTGACATTTTAATTTTCAGTTAAGAGATTTTAATTAAAATCCAACATAATTTGGTATGAAAAATGAGATTGAATTGGTATTATATATGCAGACTGAACTAATGTCAATTTATGTATCAGTTTCAGGAACAGCTCTGTCTGATTAATCCAGGCAGCAGCAATGTTTGCTGAAAGGGGCTCTAGTTGCTCTTTTTGTATAATTCTGCCATTATTCTACCAAGATGATTATATATAGAGAAGCATTGTGCTGGTTTTCCCAGTTTCTCTCTGATGGAGTTCTTTTCTTGTTCTGCTTCTCTGTGTCCTTCTGGATGCTGTGTAATCATCCCTGCAAGACATGATTGCCCTCTAGACTTCAAGGAGAGATTTGTGTGGTGAAAATGTTTGCTCTTGCAGTGCCTCAGAACATACCAGGTTTTTTTATTATTATGCAAGTTGCATATGGAAAGGTGTTGGTGGAATCCTTTCATGGCTCTGTCTTAGCTGTGTGTCACTGTTCTTACACAGCTGCATGCTGGTGTTTGTTTGCCTGTGTGCTCATGCCTGTGTGTCCTGTCTCAAGCCACAGGGCTTAGCACAGCTTTACTCTCAATTCCTTGTGTTAGTCACAAACGGAGTATAAACATGTCCAGGATGTGTATTTAAAATGCATCTATTTGCCAAACATTGTCTCTTTGCAAAGGTTTAAATAGAAATCACAAGATGATTTTCCAGGCCTTAAGTCCCATTTTTCCCTGTAGGATAAACACCTGCATCTAATCAACTTGAGACATTTTCTGTCTCTGAAAATTCTGATTAAGCTATGGGCAGCATGTAACTTTCTTGGTGAGGCTGTGCATATGGACATATGCTTTGAAACCTGGTTTTGGGTTTGTGCGGGAGCAGCTCTGTGCAGGGTCTGCTGAAACAAACATTTTTTCATGTTGTCACTGTAAAAATCTGTAAAAAGGAAATGGCAGAGATAGTGGGGCACTTCTGTGTATGTTTTCTGGTATTACATGAATAAGAGCTCTCAAGTACAAGAATGAAAAACAATTACAATGAAACTTTTAAGAAATCAGCAGATAGTGTTAGCCAAACTGAGCCATTTATGATACCTTAATTATTGGGGAACTCATGGTGAAAGGGGTATGGTTTAGGTTAAGAGGCTTCAAGTCCATGTCTCCTGCCTGCCCTCAAATTATGTTCATGGTCAGAAATGAAAAGGGTTGTTTTTCAGGTGTGTAGTCTGTCTTTTTTCTGGAAGATATTCCAAGCAATCATGTTGAAAAAACACTTTGGAATGATGTGTGATATCTTTTCTTCACTCACAAAGAAGTATTTTATTTTACCAAGACAACTGTTTGACTTCTGCTGCATGCTGCTACATTCCTACCATGAAGATATGATTCACAAAACATGTAGGTTTGATACAGAGCTCAAGCAGTCTCTGAAAACAGAGGGTGGTTTTGTGGCTTGGTATTACAACATGTCAGCAGCATTCACAGCATGTCTGCCTTTTCTTTCCTGCATGATTGTGGGTGCCTCAGAGATCAGGAAAGCACTAAAATATCTCTTCAGTTTCACCGAATACAGTAGATCTGTGTTTAAACCCTTCGTTGACTCAGCAAGAGCTGGGGATGTATCATCAGATCTGTGCTTCATGCAAAACAAAGTAATGGAACTTGTGCTTGTGTGGGTATTACTCTGGAGTCAGATCTGTAGCTTCAGTGGTTGATATGCAAGTACCTCTGACTCTGTGTACTATATATGGGACATCTGTATTTGAGTTCTTCAGAAACAGGATATAAGGAAAACCTGCTTTATACGCAGTCTTTATTTGCCTGTTGGATATCAGAATTGAATTTCAAGCCCTGTGTTTTCAGGCAGCAGAGAAAGAGGAAACTCTAAGCTTAGCCTAAAGGTGTCCAGAATGAGTGTGTCACTAAAAGTAAACTCTAAACTGTGGAAGGTAACAGCCCAGCTCAGTTAATACTCTAAAGGTATTCTACCCTATAGTTCTTCACAGGTCTAGTTACATCACTTCTCCCACTTCTGATAGCCATGTTCACCCTGAAATCAAAGGATATAGTCAGACTCCTTCAAAATTTGTCCTTTGTAATGTAGTTTTCATGGTTTCATACACTTTCCTAGTGTTGCATATGAATTTGTTCTGGGGCATGTTCTTACTGATAGGAGAAAACAGTTTTCTGTGAGAGTTTAGGAAGGAACCACAGATTGAGGTTGGGTTATGCCAGCTTTACAACCAAAATCTCTTGTCTTGGTGTGGTGATGCACAGCACAGTGTTTGTTGAATTACCACATTTCACTTGGAGCTCCGAAATCAGTGTTTGACTTTTAAAATACTAGCAATGGTTGCAGGGTGGAGCATTCATTTTTCATGAGGGCAGTAATGTTATTTCAGTTTGCTGAGCTACAAGAGTGTGCTTTCATCAACAGAGTAATTTAGCAATTACGGAGTATCTGATGTGCCTCAATTTACCTAGTAGCTGAGGAACTGAATGACAGGTAATGTGTCATATTTAATTGTCTCCGGAAAATGAGTTGGTAATGTATTATTTCCCAGAGTACATAGTTAAAAAAAATGTTACCACTTTACTGCATACAAAGAGTTGGTTATTTTTCTCTTAGTTACTAATGATCCCAGATGAAAACACCCTATGGGGAAAAAATATGCCTTATGTATAGGCATAAGGAGGAACATATTTTCAATAAGCTTCAATATTGATTCAAAGTTAGAAAAGAGCAGGGACAAAACCCATTGAAATTAATAAAGTATGGGGTTTAGAGTCTATGGTAGTTCTAAAGAGATCTAATTTTTGTTAATCTGTATGTAAAATATCTGGTACTGTTAAAAGTGTTTTGTACTTTCCTCCTGACTCCAAACACGCCTTAAAATAGTATATCCAGAAAATATGGTACAGTTAAGAGTGGGATTTCCACAGATCTCATACATTGCTCCTGTGGGCTAGATTCAACGTTCATTAAATTGAGCTCAGTAAAGAACAACTGCCTTGTGTGAACTAAAGGATTTCTGTGTGATTCGGATCAACGTGAGCATTAGGGCATTCATATTTTACTGCAGCCTCTGCTGCTGAACTACAAAACAGAAGCCATGTGCATACCATTTAGCACATCCAAGGACATTGTCTAGACTGTTTTCTACCTTTTCTATATTTTTGCTTTAGGAAACATGATGGTAGTGTTAGAAACTGCACTGCAAACAATGCATGCTGTATGCAGCAAGTAGAGATCTTCTGCAATTACATAAGGTAGTTCAGATGAAAGAGCCTCTGTGTTCTGTGTCTGAGAGAGGAGACTTAATTAAGACAGACAAATTCTCCTGGGTATAACAAGGCAGTTCTCTGGTTACAGCCCTGATTAGACTGTAGTTCTTCTAAGTGCATTACCAAAGTCTTCATTATTATAATTGAACAGATAGAAAAATACGTTGGCCCTTCATTGCATAAAGCTTTGCTTTAGGGTTAAGACAAGAAATTTCATTAAGAGCTTTGAAATGGAAAGCTGACAAGCAAAGCAAACGATTTCTATAATTTTTAAATTTTTGTGCTTTTTAGTCTTCCATTTAAAGATAAACACTTAAAAAATAAATCTTAAGTGTTCTATTTAAAGCAATATTATTTTCCTGAGGCAACCAGCTAGGAAAAACTAGTGTCATCTGTAAAAATAGAGCTCAGACATTGGCCTCTCCCAGGTATGCTGGGTTTGGAGCAGTCCAGCCTGAGAATGGGTGTGCTCCCCTGTGTCTGGGGCACTCACTGCTTCTGGCTTCTGCCAGGGTGCTTTCTTGCTTACCTCTGGCCTCTTCTTTCCACGAGTTAGCAAGTCCTGCAGCTTAATAGAGATGTTGCTCCAAGGTGAATAAAGCGGAAAAGTATACATGTTTGGGAGCATTCATTGCTCATACATCCAACTAAAGGAGCTGATGAAAAATAACAAGAAAGAAGAAAGGAGTGAGTTAATATTTCAAGAAGAAACGGACTTTTTCTCAACATTTCTCTTTTCACTGTATCCGCTTATGTAAAAAAAACACCATTAAATCTAGAATCTGTTTCTCTGGTGGGAGAGATTACCTTTAAAAGTCTTGAAAAGCCAGAGCACTTGGGTTTAAGAATGACTTGAGGAGCTGTTGGATGAACAAATGCACAGTCACACCTATTTTAATATAAATAGAATATTAACAAACGAACAATGTAAGCGTCTGTAAGATTAAGTCTTAAAATGAGCAACAACTGAATCACACAGTTGTTGCAAAGCATAATCTGTTTTAAAGGGCCCATTGAATGAACTGTGAGTTCTGAGCTGATTTTTGTCCATGCAAAAGTGGTTTCCAGTGCTCATTAATGTCACTCTTCCGGTACCACATGTTCACACTTGCAAAACTAAACGTGGCCAGTATTTACTGACCCTTTAGTACCCTCTCAAATTGCTCTGGACAGAGTGCACTGGTGTTAATGACAATTGTGCAAGATAAGGGAAGCTTATGGTTTAGCAATGGGACCTGTGGCATTCTGTCCTCGAGAAGCAAATACCAGACTTTGACCTCTTAAAACAAAAAGCTTTCCCAAACCACTGGCCCAGCTGCTCCTGCCCCCACTGCTAGACACCCCCATTTCTGCCATGTACCCCCCCACGTGAGGGGATGGATGAAGACCCTGGCAGAAGCTGCCTTTTCTCTGAAGGTACTGAGATTTGTGCGTAGGAACACTTTTGAGTCTTGTGGAAGCCATGAGACAAATCCAGAGCAGATAGCGTTTCCTCAGGGTCTTCCTGGGCTTCTGAGCTGAATTAGAAGCCAGGAATTTCCCACTCTTCTGGCCACAAAACCAACATTTTTCTTCTTGCTCAGCATTTTCTAAATGTTGCAAGTGTACAAAACTATTGGAGATTTGAGGTGTTACTTTCTCCACATAAGTGCGAAGTTATGTTGCAGCTGAAGTGCAGTTATACTCTGGTTAGAGTGCAAATTTTTTCTAAAACCCCTATAACCACTAATTTGTACTGTTTAAATATTAACTGGATGGAGGCAATTACACCAGGTTGGTGATAAACTGTAAAAATGCACGTATAAAACCCAAGGGGTTGTAATACTCAGGCATGCATACAGTTGAATTCTAAGAGAAGATTTATGATTGTTTAGCAAATATATATATATGACCAAGATAAAACTACGTTATAATTGCATTCCTTTATTTGTTAAAAAAGCCAAAAACCAAATGAGCAACTGGGGGTTTTTTTCTCCCTAAGATACGGGCTCTGGGAAATAGTGTTTTGCCCTTGAAGGTGGATAATTTTGAAGGAATGTGATTAAAAATTGTAGCACATCTCCATAGCAAATCAGTTATTCTTTAAATAAATTGGATGTTTATGATGCTGCAGTTTGCAGCTTATCAAGGTGCTTGTAACCTGCCTAATTTACTGCTTATTTTGATGAGCAATGAAAACATTGTGTCTGCATTGGTAGAAATTTGGAATATGCCTATTTATGAGAGTCACATAGTAAGATTTAATGAGGCTACCACAGCTGTTTCTTGAATACTTCTTTCCTTTCTGTTAATGGAGAAATCTGTGTTTTGCTTGTAAGGGAGATGCTTAATTTGTCATACCGTTGCTAACTGCACCACCGAAATCATTGTTTCACTTGTATGTTGTTTTCAGCCCTGCCAACTCCTTTAGCAGTGTAGGAGCACATTTCATGGCTTGAAACTGCTCTGATACCAGCAGGCATGATTTATGTGTAAACCTTGCTTTTCAGCCCAAGGATGCTGTAGGGAGATGTCTGGTATGCACTGTGCCCATAGTTGCAAAGCTAAAAAGCTGTAGATGGGAGTAAAATAAAAGTAAAAAATACATGAGGAATTTTCGAGTCTGTGGTGAAGTACAGCCACATTTCTGTGCCCATATTGTAGAGGAGCAGTCAGGAAGCTCTCCCTAATCCGTGCTTTGTGATGGAGCTTGTTGACAAGGTGTCAGCACAAGGGTTAATAAATCCCCAAGGGGCCAGGCGTGCCATGTGTGCAGGGAGGTGGATCACACCTCCACCCACCCCTGTGAGCTGTGGGGTGCTGGGGCTGCCACGGGGGTCTGTCCTGTGGGCTCCTGAGGAGGCGGTGCCTGTGCCCCCATGGAGAGCCAGCTGTACCAACTCCTACTCCTCAAGGGCGCTCTCCTCAGCTGATAAACAGTTCCCTCACAGGAGCTGATGCATTTGTTGGGTATGCTGAAAGTTGCTTTTTTCTCTCAAAGAAAATGAGGGCATTTAGATAGCGTGAAATTTCACTCCCATGTGCATTATAGATCAGATAAAACATTGCCCTGTCTTGCCCATACACTTCATATTCAGCTTTATGTATTTTATCTCAACCTATTTAGTAATTCAGTTATGACTGACTGTGGACACACACATTCAGAGAGCTAGGGAATTACAGCTTGGAAATTCTTTTCAGGCCTGGATTTCTCCTGACTCTCAGGTCCATTCCCAGGCTGACAAGCTGACTACAGCTTCAGTTAGGGAGGAAATCTCCCAGGGTGCTAACATGGTGAAAAACAGAGTGGAATTCATAATACAGATTAACACCTGGTGTTTTTCTCATGGGACGTCCGGACATGTTGTCCCAGAGATGTTTTTCCCAATTGTCCAATGAACTACTGTCCTGTCCTAGTGGTACGTAACATACTTTAAATACGGACTGTCCGAACAATAAAGTTGGCCTTTTTCCCCAAAGAGGTCCGTGTGTGTTGCTGTCCTTTTTCTCTCTTTGCAGCACAGTAACCACAACTGACAATTGGAATTTTTAAAAAAATCCCATTAAACCAGTTTCATTACCTCATTTTATTGATTTTTGTAGCTTCATTGCTAATTTTAGGTATGGGACTGATCTGAATCAGTGTAAATGTGATTAATGAAGAAATAATTTAAGTTGATTAAAAAGGGTTTAAAATAATGTGATTAGCCTGTTGAGATTTATGTGGTTTATTGGATTACACATTTTATTCCTGGAGGACTGCTGTAAGATTCAGAATGAAACTAAATTGGTCACCCTATTTTGGGCCCCCAGTGCTTGGTAATCTCCATTGCCATGATACCAGACCAGAAGGCACAATCCCATTCAACTGTTTTCTTTTGGAAAAACACAGGATTTAATTTTTGAGTTAATACCTAAATAATCAGGCCAAAAAACAGCCCTGAAGTCTGGTCTGCTCTCCGTTTAATAGGGCTTAAATGAAATCATGTTTGATCTTATCCTTTTGAAGGAATCAGGCCTTGATGAAAATGTGATGAAGACTCTCCAGCCATCCTTGGGAGATTGTGACTATTGTCAGTTTTGCTTTGCTTGTTTAAAGTTTTAGCTTGATTTTGAATGTGTTGATTTCCAGGATTTAAAAGAATGTGTCACTACATAGTATTGATCTTCAGATAATCTTTATATAATCATCTTCATAATCCGTGATCCTTGTGGATCCCTTTCAGCTCAGAATATTCTGTGATCAAAAATCTGTGACATTAGTCCACATTTTGAGTTTCTAGGGGATCCACAAGGAAATATAATTTGAAGGACTTCTAAAGTACATTGATTAAGGATTTAATTAAACTACGCAACTGAAAGCATTACATTCTGAATAAAAGTGCCCAGATATCCCTTAACTAGGGCATGGGGTGTCTGTTAAGTTTTTCCTTCTATTAATGCACTTATATTTTTATTAATACTAATATAATAATTATTAATACAGATAATATGTGTACTAAACTAAAAGAATCTGTAATCCCTTACTTGAATGTGTTTTCCAAAATCTTCCTGATTCTTGTGGCAGTTGTGAACTTTCCAGTTTTCAAGATAATTTCCAAACTGAGAGCATCACATGATGGACAAATACAAGGATATTAGAACTTTTCTATCCTGAGTAGATACTATGTTTATACCACCAAGTATACTGTTTTGTGTGATCTTTTTGTTATATTCTATGCTGATCATGACAGTGTTGGCTTTTTTTACCCAAAATTATTCTCCTGCATCAGAGTCCTGTAAATAAGGACTGATCCTTGTGTTTTTAGAATTACGACTTTGTATTTTGCTCCTTATTGGAAGATACTTATGTTTTTATGTATTGCCTGTCAAGCAGTCTTTTGACTGCTGACTCACATTCTGTTATTCATCACTGTTGAAACTTGGCATTGTATCATCTCCAGACTCCATGTGTATTGATTTTATGCTTTTTTCCAGGCCACTCTAAAAATGTTAAATAGGACTGGGCTAAAGAATGAGTCCCTGTGATCCCATTTGAAGCATTTCTTCATGATAAGTGTTTCACGTTTACTGTTGCATTTGAAAGTTGCCATTTATCTTGTGCTTGATCCATTTAATGTCTTCTGAGTTTATTTTTATTGCTGTACCTTCTTAATCAAAATGTCATTCACTACCAAGTCAAATATATTGCAGAAGCCATAATACATCAGAGTCTATTGCAATGGCTTTGTGTATCAACCAAACTTTTAATATCATAAAAGCACAGATACCAGGTTAGTCTGAAAAGCTCTGTTTTCCGTAATGTTGGAAATAGGTAATGCTAATCATATTTTTATTCTTAATCAAATCTTCTTTTAGCTTTTCCATTATTTTGACAGTGAAAATTACCCATAGATGCAGTGCCAGTCAAGTATTTAGAGGTGTAATGAAGGGGAGTACCAATTGGGCATGTTTTTACTTAGCCAGGTTTTTCTAAACGTATTTGGCTTTTCCTCCCGAGCTGCTACTGGCATTCTCTTATTCTCTTAATTTTTGTCTCAGATGCATTCAAAGGAGGTTCTGTAATAGAATGAGGATTTGTACAGTAGAGTTCTCCTGGGAATGCTGCAGCTGAGATCCCCTTTTTCCAGACCTTGCTGCTGCTAATTCTGCTTGAAGACAGAAAGTGTCTTTTAGTCTTTATCAGGTTTATATTCCCTCCAGGATGATGAGTTCAATCCATGTCCAAGGTGCCCTTGCAGACTTAGGAGGATTAGAGCCTGTGAGCAACCCAAGCACTTGAAAGTAACAGAATATTGGGGAGTAGTGGTGGTTGGAGACATTACATCCGATGAGCTGAGTCAGTCCCTTACAAACTATAAGCCTCTATCCAACTGAAAGTAGAGCTGGCACTTGGGGTGTCTTAGTGAAGGGGCTTTTTCCTCAGGGAGAATGCACAGTATCCATGAAAAATCTTTGTCAGGTGATGTCTTCTGTGGGCTTATATGGAGACACTGTGTATGTATTGAAGTGTCATACAGAAATCTGTTTCTCACTGTAGATATTGCTTAATGCGTGAAGGGATAGCTACTTTCACTTGTGGAAAAACCAGTTGGATGAAACTTTAACAACAGTGGCAGAAAGCTCTATGAAGTCGTAGCCTCATTATAAGCTCTCATGTTCTTGTGCTCTTGGAAACTTTTCAACCTTGGCTTCATGGCCCTGCTTATAAAAAAGAAGGGAAAAGTAGTAACTTCAGCATGGTATCGTTCCAGAAAATAAACCCTTCTTGCACTGTGTGCTTTTCATTTCCAAAAAGCATTTCCAAATGGAGTCTTTATGTGCTGCTGGTTTTTTCTTTTGCTCTAATTTATCATTTAAACAGCAAAGGTACATCTTCAAGGTAAAATTGAATAAATTTGGTAGTGCTAGTCATTTAACAAAGAAAAGGAAAAAAGCAAGTACACAATAAAGCATTTCTTAAACAGCAAATCATTTTGGTTCAGGTGTTTTTGCTGAAGATCTGCTCCGAGCATTCTTTTGTATCTCCTTCCTGCCTTACACAACAGTACTTCAAAGTGTTTTTTAGTAATGGAGCAAAAGGGGAAATCATTAGCCATTATAGTCGTGCCTCCTCTTGAACTTCTCCAGTGGGGACTATTCAGCATCCCAGAATAGTTAAGCTATTGTCTTCACTCAGTTTTCCTGCCCTTGCAGTACCCATTTTGCAGAGTGACTTTTTTCATGATAAGCTGACTGTAGTTATTATTATAGTATTGGTGACAGTCCAGTGCCCATACTCAATGTCCTGGTAATCCTGGGGAGTTGAGAAAAGCCTGCTGTAAACACCAATATTACTCACTGTTCCCCAGGACACTTTTCTTTCCTGTGTCTGATCAGGCTCCCTTAGTCCTTGCTCTGATTGAATTATGATAGTGCTGAGTCTTCTGTGTGGAGTTATGCTTGAGTCAAGCTGCTGGTTAGTGACTAACTAACCCCCCTTCCAGTATCACGTGGCCCAGGGGGTGAGGCCACGTGACATTCTGGGGGGCACTTTGCAGTCATGCCAGCAGGACTGTTTTGGTATTTGGAGAATTGTTGGACACTGTGTTTTGAAGCTGTTTCTCACGTATGTGTCCATGTTATGTTTTTGGTCATCCTTAAGTTTTCTGTTTATTTCATTATGTGTGTTGCTCAGATTTTAACAGCACGTATGTTAACTTTTGAATCTTGTCTTTGTTCCCCATGTGCACAAATCCCTGAATTGGTAGGAATTTTGCCTTGAAGAGGCTACCAAGGTTGACTTCATAGCAGTAACATCTGCTCTTGCAGTCTTCTGAGCTGTGTGTTGGCCCAAGTGTGGCTGGAAGCATCTCCATAGCTGCCTGCACCAGGGATAAGGTGGTTTGGCTGTTCAGCCCCTGTGCAAAGGTAGCTGCTTCATGCCATGAGTTGTCAGCATGGATGAATTTTGAGTAGGCAAACTTTTCTTTGTTGACATGTGAATTGTCACAGTGAGCATCTATCTGATACTTAGATCCTATGAGCCTTGCCGAGGAAGATTAGAGGGAGTTTAGCTCCTTAATTTAGTGTGATAGCAGGGGCTGTGAGAGAAGTTGATAAAATCTGCAGAATGGTCAGTCCAAGGATTCTGTCTGAGGATGGCCAAGACATAGCTGAGATTCACAGAAGAAAGCTTTGTGTGCTAATGATGAATGTTGGCTTCCAGTGGTCATTGCTAACTGCTCTAATCATGGGCTGGCACGGTGGGTTCAAACTTTGATCAGGTGAACATCTGATCAGGTGGATTGAGCCTCACACGTGTATGAGATCCAGTTGCAGATCTGGCCCAGGCTTTGACTTTGTGGGGTTTTTTTGATTATTTATATGAATCTCCCCTGTTCTGGCTTACTTCATTATAGAAAAATTACACTGTCATTTGTCAATCTGCTGCACAGTGCTTTGAGTGCCATTAGTGACTCATTGACTTCTTTACTTTCTGTTTAAGGGTATGTTTTCCCACCACAAGTGCAGTAAAGCCTTAAGATTTTCAGGGACTGGGATTCTGTCTTTGTATAACTGAAATATCTAGAAGTATCCCCCAAAAAATTATCCTGTAGAGCTAACTATTTTCTCTTAGAAAACAAAAAAAATCAGGTAATCAGTTGGCCAGTTAACTGGATCATCTGGGGTTTCCAGAGCAGATAGCTTTTGGGATTGTTTACTACAGTCTATTTGTGAGGATAGACTAAGCTGTCTATTACTGATTTTTTGGTGCTAGGTTCGGGAGAAATGTCAAAGATTAGAATCAAACTGGTGAAAATGTGAATTGGGTTTTTTTTTGGGAAGTAGCTCTTAATCACACTTGAAGAGTTGATCTCTAAGGATTATTACTGAATTTCACATCCTTTCACAGGAGCCCTGCAGGTCTTTAAGGGTTTTTGGTGTCTTTGGATAGGTGATGGTTTTTGCCTTTCTTATCCTCTTTAGCAGAATCCTGAAAGACTGTCAATGCTTTAGAGAGCCTTCAGGTAACCTAATTTCAGACAAATAATAACTCATGAGCTTGACCTTTGTGTGCAGGTTTGCTATCTAGTTGTTATTACTGCCCTGCTTCCTAACTTTAGATGGGCAATTTATGTCCTGTAGTTTTAACAAAAAGGGTGGGATGAGGTGGACAGCATGTTTACTCTTTTATTTTTTTTTTTTTAAAATACCACTTATTTATTTCTGTTAGCTCTTTGATTTAAACAGCAGAAGTTTGAGCAGTCAAAGGTCAGGGTGAATGGGGTGGAGTTTTCCCACAACTGCTGATGGCTTAGTGATCGCACTGTTTATGTATCCAGTCCCTCTGACAAGGATGATGTGTTCAACAGGAGAGCTTCTCCTATTTTGGGAGTGTGCTTAGATTGGTGCTCTGAATACCTCCTTTAGAAACGTTTAGAAAATGTTAGGAAGCAGTCAGGCCAGCACACAGATAGGTCTCCTTGGTCCTTAATGATTTCAGAGCAGTGGTGCATATGCTGAAATCTAAGTGCATGTTGATGTGGTCTTGAGGTATTTTACGTAATTCATATTATGCAGTCTCAGGAACAGGCGGGAGATGGAGTCGTCCTGTTAGTCGTCTTACAGGGGATAACCAAAGAACTGAAGGAAATGCTAATTTTGAGTCACTTTTAACAAAGTGTCTTGCCTTGGAAACACAAGGTTTCCCATGTAAGTGGGGATTTCCTTTTTGTACTTGAACACTGCATGCAAACTGATGGTGTTTATTTCCAGGAAGAGTGCTTTGTAAAGATCTTGGTTTTGTCTGGTAGGAAGATCTTAGAGTGGAAAATCTACAAGTTAGTTCCTCATTTTCACATTGATGTAGATTTCTCTTTTTTAGCAAATACCATCCTTTCTTTTTCATTTTTCACTGCCACAATAAATTCAGTTCCATCAGTACAAGTAACTGAGGGTAAAGGGTAGTCCTAGGCCGGTTACTGCCCTGTTACCTAGGCAAGATCAATTTTGATGACCTTAGCATCTTGGAGAAAGATAGACTTTCCAGCTCCAAGATTCAGGGCCGCATTTCACTGTGCTTTGTGATTGCTTTGGTTAATGACGAGGAACAAGTGCTCTTGCATGGGTGAACACTGAGGAGAGGTTTTTTGATAACTTGCAGTGGGAATGTTCTTGGCAGGTAGCACAAGAGAGCAGCTTTCCTATTTATCCATGCAAGATATTGGCAGCTTTTAGTTTGCTAGTGGCTGTACTTGTTCCTGGTCTTAGTATCCAGTAAAATGGAGCAGCAGTTTAGCCACTGGAGATGCTGCAGCACAGTATTCTTAGTTGGATGTCTCGTTTTAGAAGATCAATCTGTTGAAATTGGATTAAGGTAGAGATTTCAAGAAAGCAATAGCTATACTAAAATTAGAACACAAAGTCTGGAGTCTCAGTTGAGCAAGCATAAGATCACTGAGGAGGTACAGGGTATTGAAACTCAGTGGTGGGAGGACACTTCTTGAAGAAAACACTCCTCTGCTTCCCAGGGTGATCGCTGGGGATCTGGAGGTATGTGGCCTGGCTGAACCATGGTGTCAGGATGCAGAGTTGCTTGTTCAAGCATTAGGGTGTGGTAATGCAAAGGTGAGTGCCTGGGCTGTCAGGCTGAGAAGACAGCATTGGAGCTTACAGAAACACCTTTTTACTTTTTGCAAGACTGGAGTAATTAACTTTGTGATAATTAAAATGAAAACTCTCACATTATATCTTAAGTAACAGCTCTCACTTTGAAAGACTAAGTATGCTCCTCATCTGGGGGGGACCAAGAGGGGACTAGCCAATGCAATAATAAGCTCACTTAGCAATTGTAGTTTTGTGGGGTTTGTGTGTATTGTACATTAGATGGAGGACATTGTTTCTATCAGTTAAAATAATCCCATCAGTGTCAATAATACTTAAATCTTGTTAATTATAGGCAATTAGTCTGTGGATCAGGCTTGTTCAATTGAATGAAAGCTATGGGGAAGTCCTACTCTGACGTGAAGTGCTGTTCCTTTCATACCACTAAGATGTTCCTTACATACCACTAAGTATAAAACCAGAAGTACCTATCAAAAATAAAAGAAGGTAGAGAAGTCACAGAGGATAAACTAATCCCCACCAAAATCCCTGAGGGGTTAAGACTGAGTGTTAAAAGAAAACTTTTGTTGTTTGTCTATGAGGTCAATTAGAGTTTCCCACCTGAATACCTGAAAAATGGCTGATTAATTCCCTGACTTACTTTGATCAAAAGACACGGGTATCTTGGAACTAAAAATAAATGTCTTTTATTTTTTTGCAGAAAATAAAGTATTTACATAACATTCGTGCCTCCCTAGATAAGATAAAATGTCAGACCTGTAGATAAATCAGATAGGCTGCCCTGATGAGATTTCCAGGTCTGGCCCTGACGAACCTCTGTCAAGGAATGAATCACTGCAGATTCCAAGGCCATTAATACATCTAACTATGTGAGAAAAATAATCCTAATTAGTCACCAATCTTAAATCTAAATATTGTTCCCGTAAACATGAGGAAATAAAAAAGTAGAAACCCTTCTAAAACCCATGGAGTAATCTGCTACATGTGTTTGTATTCATTAGCATCTACTGCCTGAAGATTTTCATAGCTAAAGCTGTGTATTAAAACACAGTATGTTAATGCAGGAAGAGAATATTTAAGCTGTAAGTTAAAAAGTAGCTGACCTGAGGCATTCACTTCATTGGCTTTCTTCCTGTTTCTTTGAGACCCACATGGCAGGAGTAATTATTCTTGTCAGTAGAAGTCTCTGTACTAGCTTAATGAGAAATCTTTGTCGTAAGAAGTTTAGAGGTCTTAATTTTGTTCCCAGTAGATCCCATGCCTTTAAATTCAGTAGTTAGGGGCCTGGGGGTTTGGAAATATTTTGGATGTTATTGAATGAAATGGGTGAATGACAACAGCAATCTGTAGAAACATTCATACTGACTAATTTGCTGAGAGTATCTATACAGAGATGCAAATGAAGAGTAGAGGGATTCTTATGGGCACCAAAATTGATGCTCTGTGGCTTGGGGAGCTATACAAGGTCCTGCTCAGACGGTGCAGAGCATCGAAGGACAGAGATGGGTGGATGGAGGGCTCTGCTAGTGCAGGGCTTGTATGTAGGGTTGGCAGAGGAGTATGACCTGAGGGAGGTTGAATGACACAGCAGATAAACTACAGCCGAGAGGAACCAGCTGCTGGGGTAGGGAAGGGAAGTCCAGGCTGCAGAGAGTTTGGGATTCAGGGGTTTTGGCATCTCAGAGCAGATCCCTAGGGGCTGTTGGGAAGCTGGTGCCTGGTGCACGTCTGATGTCTGGGCCTGAGGCAGCAGGGTGGAGGACTGAGTGCTTAGGCCCAGCATCAACATTTCCTTGCCTTGGGGCTCCTTTTCCATTCAAAATCCAGGCAGCTGATGTCCCTTCAACAACAGAAGGCAGAGAGCTAAAGAAGTATTGCTGGTGGCTAGGGAGATAGGAGGGAAAGCAATTTTAACAAGTCTTTCACAATTAATTGCAGTCTTGAGTGATGTTTCAAAAATATTTTTGGAAGCCGTTGGATAGTTTACATACTAATAGGGTAGATGGAAATCACGCAGAGAAAATAATGATTTATACTTTATAATTATTGTGAGATGTTTTGAATTGATAATATGCAGGGAAGGATTCAAATTTAGTTGCTGCACTAACATTACAGACAGCTTTGCAGGCAGCTGGGTTTATATCCAGCAGCAAGAATTGGTTAATACTGAGAAGACAATCATGTCTGGCTGATTATTTTCACAAGAGGAGTTAGAATATACATCCTAAAGACAAAGGCTTTGGATTTCTTGTCTGGCTGTCCATTTTCCTGCAGTGCTTTGTAGTTGTTGTACACAGAAATGACCAGTATAACTACTTTTCCAAACAAGTGGGGAGACGAGTGTGATATATCTGCTTTGAAAGTGGACATAACTTACACAACTGGATACTGCCTCCTCACAGCTGTAGCAAGTTGCTGAGATCTGAAAAACAGTTTAATAGCTGCAGATGTCACTCATGAAAACTTGCTATCTCTAAAGCCACAGTTAATCAAGTCACTTTAGAGCTCAGTATATTTTATAGCTCAGTAGGGAACTGAACCATGGGAAGAAATAAGATGTTGTGTTTTGAGGTTCAGAAGAACATGAATTTTCTTTACATAAATCTACCTTTTCTATTATTTATGCACTCGTGGAATGGCCAGAGAAAACCTGCTAATTTTTTTTAATGTAATTATTCCACAGGATCCTTCAAACCAAAAATGTGGAAGAAAGAAAACAGTGTCCTTCAGCAGCATGCCATCAGAGAAGAAAATAAGCAGTGCCAGCGACTGTATCAGCTTTATGCAGGCTGGGTGTGAATTGAAGAAAGTTCGTCCAAATTCCCGGATTTATAACCGTTTTTTTACTCTGGATCCTGACCTGCAGGCTCTTCGCTGGGAGCCTTCCAAGAAGGATCTGGACAAAGCCAAGCTTGATATTTCTGCTATAAAAGAAATCAGACTAGGGAAGAACACAGAAACATTCAGGAATAACGGGCTTGCAGATCAGATTTCTGAGGACTGTGCACTGTCGGTCATTCATGGTGAGAACTATGAGTCCCTTGACTTGGTTGCCAATTCAGCTGATGTGGCCAATATTTGGGTATCAGGATTAAGGTACTTAGTTTCTCGTAGCAAACAACCCCTGGACTTGATGGAAAGCAGCCATAATACCCCACGGTTTGCCTGGTTAAAAACTGTATTTGAAGCAGCAGATGTTGATGGCAATGGCATAATGTTAGAAGATACAGCTGTGGAGCTAATAAAGAAGCTTAACCCCACCTTAAAGGAGTCAAAGATTAGATTAAAATTTAAGGAAATTCAGAAGAGCAAAGAGAAACTGACAACACGAGTAACAAAAGAAGAGTTTTGTGAAGCGTTCAGTGAACTTTGCACAAGACCTGAAGTATATTTCTTACTTGTGCAGATATCCAAAAACAAAGAGTACCTGGATGCCAATGACCTCATGCTGTTTTTAGAGGCTGAGCAAGGAGTGACCCACATAACAGAAGAAATGTGTCTAGATATTATACGTAGGTATGAGCTTTCTGAAGAAGGGCGATTGAAAGGTTTTCTTGCAATTGATGGATTTACTCAATACTTACTGTCCTCAGAATGTGATATTTTTGACCCAGAGCACAAAAAAATAGTCCAAGACATGACACAGCCTTTGTCACATTACTACATCAATGCATCCCACAATACATATCTAATAGAAGACCAGCTCAGAGGGCCAGCTGATATCAATGGTTATGTCAGAGCTTTAAAGATGAGCTGCCGGAGTATTGAGCTGGACGTCTGTGATGGCCCAGATAATGAACCCATTATTTGTAACCGCAACAACATGACATCGCCACTTGCCTTTCGAAATGTCATCGAAGTAATAAACAAATTGGCCTTCTTTGCCTCAGAATACCCTCTTATTCTATGCTTGGGGAACCACTGCTCTGTACAGCAGCAGAAGGTGATGGTGCAACACATGAAAAGAATCTTTGGAAACAAACTGTACACAGAAGCACCTTTATCCTCAGAAGCCTACCTCCCATCACCTGAGAAACTGAAAATGAAGATCATTGTGAAGGGGAAGAAACTGCCCTGTGACCAGGATGTATTAGAAGGAGAGGTCACAGATGAAGATGAAGAGGCTGAAATATCCCGAAGACTGTCAGAGGACTTCTCAAGGGAACCCAAGCTGATCTGGCTCTGCAGGGAGTTGTCTGACTTGGTGTCACTATGTAAATCTATCCAGTACAAAGACTTTGAGACATCCATGAAATCTCAAAATTACTGGGAAATGTGCTCCTTCAGTGAGGCAGAAGCCAGTCGGATTGCAAATGAATACCCTGAAGATTTTGTTAACTACAACAAAAAATTTTTGTCCAGGGTGTACCCGAGTGCTATGAGGATAGACTCCAGTAACTTGAATCCTCAAGATTTTTGGAACTGTGGTTGCCAGATAGTGGCAATGAACTATCAGACCCCGGGGCCCATGATGGACCTACACACTGGTTGGTTTCTGCAGAATGGGGGATGTGGGTATGTTCTCAGGCCCTCAGTGATGCGTGACGAAGTGTCTTACTTCAGCGCAAATACCAAGGGTATTGTTCCGGGGGTCTCCCCCCAGGTCCTACATGTCAAAATTATCAGTGGTCAGAATTTTCCAAAGCCCAAGGGTGCATGTGCAAAAGGGGATGTCATAGACCCCTATGTCTGCATAGAAATACATGGGATTCCTGCAGACTGCACTGAGCAAAGAACTAAAACTGTGCAGCAAAACAGTGATAACCCTATTTTTGATGAAAGCTTTGAGTTCCAGATCAATCTGCCAGAGCTGGCCATGATCCGCTTTGTTGTTTTGGATGATGACTACATTGGGGATGAGTTCATAGGACAGTACACCATCCCACTGGAGTGCTTACAGCCTGGATACAGGCACATTCCACTGCGCTCTTTTGTTGGTGATATCATGGAGCACGTTACCCTCTTTGTTCACATTGCAATAACCAACCGAAGTGGAGGCGGGAAGGCACAGAAGCGCAGCCTCTCAGTCAGGATAGGGAAGAAAGCAAGGGAGTACACCATGCTGAGGAACACTGGTCTCAAGATTATCGATGACATCTTTAAGCTGGCGGTGCATCCATTGAGAGAAGCTACTGACATGAGAGAAAATATGCAGGTATGAGACTTCCAGCATGTGTGTTGGTGTGTCCTGAATGTGGAAGTGAAAGTCATGGTATGAGCTGCTGCTAAGGCAGGCTTGCTGAAGCTGATGGAAGTTGATGAAACTTCAGACCCACAGCTCTTGTCAATCTTTGAATGGACATTGGCAGGCTGATAGTTACAGGTGCTAGCTAGTCAGCAAGTGTAGGATTAGGCAGAAATGTTTTAAAAATCAGTATGCCCTCTCCAAACATGTTTTAATGGTTAATTTTTTTTTTCCCTGAGAAAGCAGAATTGAAGGCACGTTTGTGTCCCCTGCCTCTGGTCCCAAATACTGTATTTCCTCATTGATTCTAGAAAACATCAACAAGCTTTTGGTTCACTAATTGAGTGAGGGTTATGCTCTTAATTTTCTTTGGTTGAATATAAGAAGCAGTCAGTGGATGTGTCATTAAGGTCATGTGTACACCAAAGAAACCCACTGTGCAAAGAGCAGCATGTTTTCCCGAGTGTGTGTTGCCATTGTGTTTGCCCCAGGGCTGCAGATGTTCAACATAGGCACTAAATGCCATTTGGATTGCAATTTCCTCCCTGGTGAATAGCTGTTTTGTCTTGGCTGGTTGAGGGCTGGCACAGACACCAGTGCCATGTCTTGGCTCAGAGGGTCCCCTGGCACTGTGTCCCTGCACCCGTGCTGCTGCATGCAGCAGAGCCTGCTGTGGCCAGCAGCATCAGGGCCCAGGTGCACAGCACTGTCACAAGTGCTTGGGTTAGACCTTGGTGGTTGGCAGGATGTGAAGTGGCCGCAAAGCCAAACAAGAACGTCCCCAGTGCTCTCTTCTGTGGTGGGAGCGACTGGAGATTGATTAAAGGACAGCTCAATTCAGAGCTTCAGGCACTGCCTAGAAACAAACTGAGTAGCATTAAACAATGAGTTTTCCTTAATAAATAGCTGGAATCAACTGTAGGTATCTCCTTGGTAAAGATACAGAAACAGTTCATTTTTTTTCTCTCAAAAACAGGAGAAAAACACGTAGCACTTCATTGACCCCACTCTTCTGGATGGAGTCTAAAGCAAATGAAATGTTGACAGCTGGAAAAGTTTACAAAATGACATAAGCTTTAAATCACTCTCAAAGGAATAGTCTCAGCATATTTTTAAGAATGGGAAACTCTTCCCAGCCTTTCTGTTCCTTCAGGCCTTGAAAGTGACTAGTTTGAACTGCTGACTCCACCTTCTGTCTAGGTCAGGCACTATATATGAACTATATAAATAACAATACTCTGCATTTGACTCAGAAACAGTATTAATGTGCCTTCCAAGCAGAAGTTCAGTAAAAGATCATGTTCTGGGGAATGCTGTGTAAAGACAGTTTTGGATTTAACTGCATGCTCTCATATTTAATTAATGAGAAAAAATGAGCCAGGCATTGTCTGATTGTTGTTTTTTTTCAACAAGTTGTGAGAGGAACATTTGCAAAGTATGGATTGTTATAATGCTCTTACTTGGGTTTTGTGCATCTTGGTCACTCCTTGTACAACTCAAGAAGCTAAGTGATGGGTGCATGTCAGCTGTATATCCTCTGATCTGATAAATAAATCAATCCTGGCATGTCAGTTTGGTTTGACCTGTATATCTGGTATTGATTTTCTT